>VYZU01050124.1:24436-62556 GCA_013401355.1 Ceyx cyanopectus
AGAGTTAAAATTCCTCTTTAAGCAGTCAATACGTAGTTACGAGTACTGAATTACAAATGGAGATATAAAGACCTGCAAACCTCTACCTAGCAGTTGAAGGCTGGATTATTATTATTTATTTTAATAAAAAAAAGAAAGAAAATAAAGGATAAGAAAGCATTCTTGAAGATTGTTTGGATCCCAGATGGTACCTACCCTTCATCTACTTTTCCATGGACTCCTCAACATCACTTCAGCTTCTGCCTGGATCTTCTTTGCTGCCTGAGCAGCAATTCTATTTCCCAGTCCTTGACTGCTTCTCTTAATATTTCTGTGACCTAGATGGTATTCCCTGCAGCACTGAAACATAAAGACCAAATAGAGCATATTTGTAGGCTTGAATTAATCATTACTTGAAACTTTTACCAAGACGGGAAAATGTAGGGAAATCTTGTTCCTTGCTGAAAGACATGTGTCATGGGACTGACAGGAAAATTATTTTGCCCAAGTGTGGGCTGGAGCTATCCAGGTGATCTTAATAACTTCTCAATGACAGCAGAATGGATCTTGCAGTGCTGTCACATTATTTGTCAGATTCTTTTCTACTCCTCATTTCATCTTTTGCCACAGGAACATTTTATATCCAGGGAGAATACACTTCGAAAGTAAATGTACAGCTGTATCTACAATATGTGTCTTAGTAAAAATATTCCCTACTCAACACCAAATAAGTTTTAGCACCCTTTTAAACTATTCTGTCTCTTTTTTAGTGGTTTCAAATCTGAGGTTATAAAACTTCATTACAGGTCATTCTATTTCCCTAATCTTCACTAGGAGAGAGTCTGCTTTAGTTTTCTGACTTTTCCTTACTGTGATTTAGGCTCACTGGAGTAGGAATACACTTGCTGTATACCTAATCAGACTGTACTGAGATGTCCTGTATGCACAGGACTGGAGTGCTCCCACTCTACTTAACAATTCACTGCAGTTACTGCTGGCATCATACTCTGGTCCTGTTTTCTGAGTTGACTGCTCTTCAGTCTGGGAAACTGCAGAAGGATGTGCCCTAGCTCAGATTCCAGATTTCCCCATAAGGCAGTACAAATACATAAGGGTTGGTTCTTGGAACTGAAGCCTCATATCAAACTTAGCTAGGAAGGAGGCACGTTAAATATAGCCTTACAATCCCTTTTGTGATTTAGACACAGAGACCCAAATGCAGAAAGATTTGAGACTATATATGTGGTCTCTTCATGCTCTTTTCTGTGGATATTCACCACTGAAGTTAATGTAGAATGATGATTTTGAGTATTTGTAGGCAGAGTGTACTTGCTTCCAGCCTGGCCGTAACTTCACCATCCAAGATATCCTATTCATTTTATTAGGGCTGATAGTATAAGCACATTAATTCATGTGGATGAAGACTGATTATTTTGATCTTTAAAGTCAGTTTGAGTTTGATTTTGAATCTTGTCTGGCAAGTACTCTTCAGTAATTCTAGTATATTTCTGTTCTCCTAAATCATTTTTAAGAATTATTCTTTCAGGTGGACATATTTCACTCAGCATGTTAATCATTTATTTCTCTTTAAGAACCAAGAATATGCTTGAAGTTGTTCAAGTCCCTCCATCTGCAATTCTCTGTAGAGAGACGAGTCTTCCACATCTCATAGTGTGAGACCATCTTGGTGAATACATTATTTGCTGAGGGAATAGAAGTGCTCTCTTAGATGATTTAATTAGAATCAGCACAGGTAGACATGTCTGCATTTAAGGTTGTCCAGCAAATAAAGCTACATTTATAGAAACGTCTAATTATTTTAACAGTAATGTCAGATGGAGTGATTTGTTGCTCTTTATTAATTTTCATACATTTTAAGGGGTATTTTTCTTTCAGATGCACTTAGTCAGATCATCACAGGTGGTCAATGACACTGAGCTAGGTACTTGGCAAGACCTTGCATTCCCTAGTGGCAGTAGTGACTTCCCACCTAGCAAAATGGCAGGATTAAAATAATAGATCTTTCTGTGACAACTGTAACATTGGTTCCCTGCTGTATAATTCATAATTAATATAAAAAAGAACACATAGGGCTTTGAACCACTGCAAAATTTCTTGTTTGGGTAGAATACCAAACATACATTCATATAAACTATTTAAATTAATCAATATAAACTGTACACAGCACTCGAGTGTACTCAAAACCCTCAAATAGTATTTGCTGTGTGATCTAGATCGTTATAAAGATAAGAAGTTCAATGCACCCAGGTACATCATAGTAATGACCAGTCTAGACTATCTCACCAATAGAATGACTGAGACTGTGAAGGACCTCTCGAGGCCATCTGGTCCAACCCTTCTTCTCAATCAGGGCCACCTATAGCTGATTATGGTATTTGACTATCTTCAAGAAGGGAGACTTCCCAACCTCCCTGGGTAACCTGTGCTCAGCCACGCTCACAGTGAATAAAGTGTTTCCTTATGTTCAGGTAGCAGTTCCCATGTTTCGAGGTTTGGGATCTCCTGTGTTTCATGTCGTATCCATTGCTTCTGGCCCTGTCACTCAGCACCACTGGCTCAGTCCTCTTTTTAATCTCCCTTTGTGTGTTTGCAGACATTGGCAAGATCCCCCTCTAAGCCTTCTCCAGGCTGAACAGTCCTAACTTTCTCTACCTTTCCTCATAGGAGACAATGCTGCAGTCCCTTCATCATCTTTTCAGCTCTTTGCTGGACCCTCTTCAGTACAATAGAATATCTCAAGTTGAAAATGACTTATAAGGATCATTCACTCCAACTCCCAGTAGCTTCATCTCTCTCTTGTACTGAGGAGCTCAGAACTGGACTCTACTCCAAGTGTGACTTGGCAACAATCCTAATGCAGCACAGGATACTGTGTCTACAGAGAGCATATTTTTCAAAAGTCAGGTTTCCTAAATAATTACTTTTAACACCTAAAGGGGATTTGAGGCCCTTATGCCCTTGGAAATGTGTCCCTAACATGTCATCTCTCTTTAATGGAAAACATTATTAAAATTTAAATACCGTGTCTCTCATCTTAAGAAAAAAAAAAAAAAAGAAAATAAAAAAAAGAGGAAATAAATACTCTTTTTCCATTGATGACATGTTTATCACATTTCCAGTAGAACTCTTGTGTCATGATTATTCATTAAAAACAGTGTTGAGGACACAGAGCCCTTCCTGGAGTTGTAAGGTTTTTTTTTGTTTTTTTTTTTTCAAACTTGTAGCTAATCATTATGAGCATCTGAAGCAGAGTGATAAGCAGGAGCTACCTGGATATTGATGACAGCTAGTAGAAAATGAAATATCAGATTGACCCAGCTCTTTTTCTTAACAGTAATTTTATTCAAGATATACTCGATTACAAGAGACCTTATAAAAAATTGTTAAAAGCTCAAACTTAGACAATTTTGCTGAAGATTACTGACACAAAAGCACAAATCCTTTTTACTATCAGAAAGTTAATTTCCATAAAGCTTTAAAAAAAAAAAAAAGAAAGGAGGGGGAAAGAAAAAGCAAAGGAGAATAGAAACATTTTAAATGTTATGCTGTACATAGCTTCTTTTTGGTGTAGGGGCAGAAATCAGCAGCTTTACATCATTCAAACTCTTGCATCTGTAATTTTTCTCCCTTTATAAGCTTTTGGGGCATTTACCTTCATTAATTATCTTTAGTTAGAATGCAAGCTGTGTGGATCAGGTGCCATGTCTCACTTGCCTTTAAAGTATGTAGTAGAATTTGGTTATTATGTAAATTGGCTTGAATTATAGGGTGCCCTTTACAGAAAATATCTTTCATCTAAGACAAAATATTGAAACCTGTCTTTGACTTTTATGTATCCTGGTTAAGCAAAATTTCTCATGTCAGTGAAAGTTTCATGTGAGTAAAGGTGAAATGTAATTTTCATATATAAAATTATTCTTCTGTGTTCTGGAGCTACATCCATTTCCCTTCTTACTCTGTTGTGCTCAGGAAGATATGATGAAAGCAGCAGTAAAATTGAGTGTTCCTTATATTACTATAGTAAATTCCACATATACTTACGTTTCTGTTTGAGGCAAAAGTATATCAAGCAGTAATGCTACCTTAGTGTGTGTGTTTTATTTCAGTTAGAAAAATGCTATTGTACACAGAGATTTGTGAATGCAGTGTTTTGAAGAGGAATAAAAAGAAAAAGTTGAAAATTTCTTTTAACTTTCTCATAGAGAATAACTATCTCATGCTCAGGAGAAGACATCTATTTGGCTTTGTATAAATGATTTTTTTTTCTTTAAAACAGATTATACTCTCTATGAATGATCGAACAGTATTTGGCTTATACTAAAAATTTCCAGACTTTTTGTACTAGTGCAACACATGAAACTTGAACATGTTGGTTGTAATGCACAAAAGTGGTAAACCAAGAGCACAGGAAAATCAGATTTCTGCATAGACAGCAGTGATTTCACAATCTCTGAAAAAATTTGGACCATGTTGTGCCTTGACACACATTTTTCTCATGATACAACCAAAGCCATGGTTTTGCTGCAGGTCTCCTGGTTGCCTCTGCTTATTGTGCTTTGATAATCATTCTGAGGTGGCCTTGTACTCTTGCTTTCCATCCCTCCTCACCCATTCAGTCAGTTCAGGATCTGTGTTCACAGCCAAGATGATGTGGCCAGGTTATCCTTGTGTCTTGCAACCTTGACCTGAGCTAGCACCTCTGAATACAGAATACCATGGTGCTGTATGCTACCTACTGACCTGGGAGTCCAGAGGAATTAGACCTACTTTAGTACCCGTGCAGCATTAGTGGCAAGCCAGCATCTGAGTGAAATCTAGTTCAAGCAGTAAATACCAAAAAGATTTTCTACAGTCTCTGGATTACCACTTGAAGTTTTGACTACCTTTAATATCATGTGTAACTGTTCCATTGAATCACAGAATCACAGAGTGTCAGGAGCTGGAAGGGAGCTAGAAGATCATCTAGTGCAACCCCCCCTGCCAGAGCAGGGGCACCTAGACCAAGTCACCCAGGAACAGATCCAGGCAGGGCTGGAGTGTCTCCAGAGCAGGAGACTCCACAACCCCCCTGGGCAGCCCCTGCCAGGCTCTGCCACCCTCACTGGGAACAAGTTGTTCCTTGGGTTTCCCCTCAACCTCTTGTGCTCCAACTGACTCCCATTGCCTCTTGTCCTGTCACTGGATGGCACTGAGCAGAGTCTGGCTCCATCCTCCCTACACTGCCCTGAACATCTTGACAGACACTGCTGAGCTCCCCCCTCAGTCTCCTCCATTGCTTTCATTGTCACAAAAAGGAAAACCTAAAGCTTTTACCTATGGGAATTTGTTTGCATATAGTATAAGGAAATTGAATTGACCTTCTTTACTGGGAAGTAAAGAAGGTCAATTCTTTACTGATTACTTACCATCTGTAAGTAATATGTTTGTAATAATAATAATAAAAAACATTAAACAGTTAAAGTATAAACAAATCAAGCACATTACAGGCTCTCTTGTCATGGTTCTAAAATCATTTGGGTTTAAATTAAGATTGGCAAACCATGATTACGTTTAGTAAAGAGAAAATGAAGTATTAATTGTTCTGTTCTTCAGTATCCAGTTTCCAATTTGAATATCTAATAGTTTTCTTCTGTAACGTCTAACTGATATAAGGTTTTGGTGCCTTGGAATTGTTCACACAGATTTCTAAACATGCCCTAGTTTGTTTTTGTTTTTGTGTTTGTTTTTGTTGGGTGGCTGGGTTTTTTTGTGTGTGTGTGTGTTTTTGATGTTGTTTGTTTTTTTTTGTTGGTTTTTTTTTTTACTTTGACACTGAATATTCCAAGTTTCTTTTCAGCTTTGCTGCTCCTGTCATTGCCAGTGAAATGATATCAATAATCTGAAACTTTCACTATTTCACTTCCTTTCAAGTTATGAATAATTGATATTTTGGGAGAAACTTCTGTTCAAGGACTTTGTGAAGTGAAATGTACTAAGACATAGATAAGGTTTAGACTTGGTTAGCCTATTTCCGAGATGTAGGATCTGATTTTGCTTATTGTGTGAGCAGTAGGAGAGCTAAAATTGATGGTATTCCAGTGGTAGACACTTAGCGTTCCTTCTGATAAAGTATCTTTTGTCTTGCTTAAAACTTTATTTACTGATTTTGAAATTATGTATATAAAAGTGAAAAGTGTACTGTGGGCCTTGTACCTGCACTGTTGTTCTGTGTGTATGCTGTCTAAGCAGATGCCTCATACACTGAATGGAAATAAATTAAAAGCTATAAAATAAATACTGATCTATTTCATGCATACTCAGTGAATGAAAAAGAAGTCTTTCCCACTGAATACATTCAGGCATCTGCACTACTGAATGCTTAAATGTAAGCCTGTTATCTGTAGTCATTCGTTAATTAATAATATGCCCAAGCTGACACAAGAGGGAAGAAAACAGAGGTAGCAAGCCTGGAAATGGAATTAATACTTAAATACTAATGACAAATTTTTCAAGAGGGCAGTCAAGTGAATGAAATTAATAATGCTGCGTTTCTTAAAACTGAATTGAACTGATAGACCTGTGGATAAGTGCATCAGATAAGTATGGAAATGAATGTATGTCTGTATGGGAGGGAATTGAAAGGGATTATTCATCTTTTTTAATTTCCTACATGTTATTAGCTTTTTTCTCTATTTTTTATATTTACATGTACAGTATTTGTAAGAAACTGTGTGTTGCCAACTAATCTAGTGAAAACACGATTGGAGACATACCTTGCTCAAGATGTGTGGTAACCTGAGTAGAAGCAATTACAGCCTGAAGGAGTAATGGAAAGAAGGGATGTTCTTGTCATTAAAGCACCAGCAAAAGAGTCTTGGGAGATCTGGGCTGACCTCTCATTTGCTCAGAACACTCGAGAAATTCATTGCAGCTGGTTGGTGCCGGCGACAGACCAGACAATCGGCAGCTTTTCTGTTCAGGTCACTCTCCCCAGCAGCCTCATAGCTTCCAGCTCCTGGGCTCTCTTGCGAGGTAATGGGTTTAAACGACAGAAGAGGAGATTTAGACTGGCTATCAGGAAGAAGTTCTTTCCCTTGAGGGTGGTGGCTAAGTGGCACAGGCTCCCCAGGGAGGTGGTTGAGGCCCCATCCCTGGAGCTCTTGCAGGGGAGGTTGGCCAAGGCTCTGAGCAGCCTGGGCTAGTTGAGGGTGTCCCTGCTCCCTGCAGGGGGCTGTACTAGATGACCTTTGGAGGTCCCTTTCAGCCCTAAACATTCTATGATTCTATAATTCTAAGTTTATACAGTTTCCATTAGCTCATTATTCTAATGCAACAGTATTGGGCCAGAAAGGTAAAAGACAGTGACCTCAGGTGATGTGAAAAAGAAACACAGTATATATATGGGGCAGGTGGGGGGCGGTGGGGGGAGAGACACAACTTTCACTCTTCCAGTTACCAGGACACAAGTTTTATAAGGGGCAACAACTGTCTAATGAGGGCTTGAAGAATGGTAAAACAGGAATCATTTCCATCCTTTTTTTTTGGAGTCTTCGTAAGTCATGTGGCTTGGAAAGTGCCCTAAAAAATCTCCCTGAAAGGAGATTGTATAGCAGCAAAGAGTTATAGTGGTAGATAACACACACCAATTAGAAAAAAACCCAACAATCTTATCTTATAGCCACCTTCCAGTACCCTTCAGTCGAGTTTATAAGCACTTTGTTATGGTGAATGTGTATTTCCATATCCTAGAATACTCAATTCTTAGACATTGATAAGCTGAAGTTAAACTACACTATCACTTCTTATGCTAGAAAAGTAATTATTATACTCACACTAATAATTCAGATTGTTTTGAGGCTTGAGCCTTACATATCTGGTCAGTCATTTGAATGCAGTATGTTTTATGGAATGGATTTGCAGAGCTATAAAGTTTTCCAGTCTTGAACTGAGCTATCTCAACGTTTTATAAACATCTCCTGGTGAAACTTATACCTGAAACACATAGGAAAAACTCCTGAGACTTGAATTTATAACTTCATGTAATATGAATACGGTTGTCCTGTATGTGGTGGCAGGTGCCTTCCGAAGACTACTGTATTCCTATTATATTGTACTGTCAGAAGGAAAACTTGGAGGCTTTTAGAACAACTGAAGAAATTGACCTTCTAAGGTAAACAGAAATATTTTGAATCTTAGGCCATGTTCAAAGACAGTGTGAAATTTCTGGTAAAAAGGAGAAACTAAAATATGGTATAAAAAAGCAAATCATCTAAGACTCCTGGCCATTTAATGGGATTGAAAGCTTGGCTTGAGGCCTTGGTCTCTAACAGATTCTTGGAGAGAGGCACCAAATATTATGGCTCAAGATACTTTGAGTGCACTTCAGCTGTGTGAAATAATGGGCTGCTGAAGGAGAGCTTGCCTGGTTGACAGTGGTCAAGAGAAGATGTTTCTTTTATCTATCTGTTGCAGGACTGGGCAATGGTGTGCAGATGCATCCTACAATTTCTTTAAAACCTGACAGTAGTGGATTGGGATAGTGGAAATCTAGGAATGCCGAGCATCCTGCCCTGAAGGGTTTCCACAGCTGTAGGGATTGGATATTCCTATACTGGTTATCTTGAAATCTTCCTTGCCACAAAGAAGAGAATTTAATTTATGAAAGTCAGAGGCAGGGAACACCATTAGAGACACATATGCTAGAAAGGAAGCACACACTCTGTTTCAGAAGTAACTGTCTTTCTGTTCTGTTGCTCTTTGGTGTGTTTTTAATATTTAGGAGTCATTTGCACAAGACTCATTTTTACTTAGAGAGGTGTATTGGCTTCAATCATACCACAAACATGTCTGGGGTTCATTCAGACTTAAATCTTAGTTCTGGCTTCCAGAAAGAGGTCATTTCTGTTGATTTTTTTTTCACCTTGGCTTTTGACAAACCCTTATGACTCAGTCTCTTAATTTTGAGTGTACTGTCAGCAAAATTGTTATATCACCTTGAAAGACAGATTGCTCTTTTCTTCCCGAGGAAGTCATTGACAAATTGTGTTGTCTTGATGTTCATTAGTTTATACAGGGATATATATGCTTATGCAGGTGCTTATAAGTATTGACACAAGGCTTTTGCCTGAGATCAAGTATGCTATATGTTACAGTGCACTGTGTAGAAAGGGCCAATAGGGTACATTATCTTAATACAAATTATTTTGAGTAGTATGGCAGTAAAAATAAATCTGTGCAGAAAATCCATAAGTTATGCTGAAGTGGTGAGTGTGTGTGCATGTGGTGACCTGTGGTACAGTGGATAAGGGAAGAGTGACATCATCTTCCTGGACTTGTGCAATTTTGATGCTATCCCACACAACATCCTTGTCTCTAAAATGGAAATACATGGATTGTGGACCACATGGTGGAATTGTCGGGATGGCTGCACTCAGAGTTGTGCTCAACATCTCAATTTCCAGGTGGAAACCAGTGACGAGTGGGGTTTCTCAAGGGTTGGTATTGGGACCAGTATTATATAACATCTTTGTCAGGGTCAGTGGGATTGAGTGGGTAATAACATCTCTCAGGAAGTTTGCGGATTATATCCAGCTGAGTGATGTGGTTGATGCTCTAGAGGGAAAGGACATTTGGAGGGACCTTGACAAGCTAGAAAAATGGGCCTGTGTGAGCCTCAAGAAGTTGAACAAGGTGAAGTGCAGTATCTTGCACACAGGTCAAGGCAATGCCAAACATGGATACAGACTGAGGCATGCAGGAATTGAGAGCATCCCTGTAGAGAAATATCTGGGTGTGTTGAAGAATTTAAAAATGAATATAAGGTTGCATTTCAGCCTTGCCACTCTCAGGAACTTTTGCTCTTAAATAACCCTGTGTGAAGATACACATATTTGTACAGAAATACGAAATTACTGTCACCAAAGGGTGGAATAAATGGTTTGAGGAAAAATTTTCATGTGAACTTTGCTCTGTGAAGCTGGTTTCATGTGCTGATTCTGGCTAAAGGGTTTCACTTCTCAAGCCTCCTGCTCACTTCTGCCTGACACCAGCATTTAGCATGTCACTAGGTTTGGCAAATGCCTTCATAGAGCCAGGCTTTCCACTGGAAACTGATCTGGTTGATAATAAACCATCCTTAAAGAAAAAGAAAGAGGCATAGATGCTAAACTTTCATGAATGTATGACAATCCAGTACTACCCCTAGATATATTGTATTATACAGGCTGGCATCAAAGGTTTTAAAGCTTTATACAAGAAATAATTTCTTTTTTCTTTTTTTCCTTTTTTTTTTTTTTTTTATTGGATATAATTGTACGAATTGGATGTCTGCATTTCTGAGAGGCTGGTCTACAGTTCTTTCATATTACTTTCGGAACCTCATGCCACCCTCTTGGTTAATAATTCATAAAGGTTGTCTTTTTCGCTTCATTTTGTATAGTCTACATAATTCAAATAAATGAATCTGTTGTCAGAATCACAAAGTTTTGTTCCTGACATCACCATCAAGTAGCACAGGAATGATTTTGTTGTCAAAGGATTGACATATTTCCCATAATCAAATACTGAGAGTAAAAGTTGAACTATAAGAGAAAGTTGTTCTTTTTTTTTATTTTTTTTTATTTTTTTTTTAACATGCAGTTGTATAATGGGACCATAACTGTATAATAGGGCTATAAAAAAACATAAATAGGATCAAGTCTTTACTATCAGGAACCAAAATATAAAATGAAAATAGAATTTCAGATTTGATTTGTTTGATTTTTTTTTAGATTGGTTTAGTATTCAGGCTTACTGGATAATTCTTGTGGAATTATCTTATTTTCTCAATAGAGTAGGATATAATATTTATTTTCTTATATTCTCCCACATTGAATACACAAAAGAAAAAAATAAGATAAATAAATTGGCATTACAATACCTTCTTGGTGACTATTATTGTGAAATTCTATCAAGAAATAAAGTCAGTGATAATGATTCTTTTCACATTCTCTTGCTTTTTCTCCCAGTAGACTAAAATAAAAAGTCATGTCTTCTCATCAAAAAGTTAAATTAACTAAACTTAAATCTATTTTTACTCTGTGGGGAAAGGAAAAAAAAAAGATGAGATGGCTTCTCAGCAAATTATAGCTCTCTAGATTTTATTCTCTTTCCCATTTTTGTCAGTTTAGTAAGAAAAAAAAAAGAAGGCAGGAAGACTACAATAAATGCTCTATGCAAATGCAATGTAAAAAAAGTGCTATGATTACTCATAATAATGGAATAATTTCAGATGCTGAGTTGCGAACACCAGTGCAGCTACCCATCTTTGTCCTGCCATCTGTGTGTGAGTACTAGATTTTTTGAACCTGTTAAATTTCAAGGATGGATAGGGAAGATGGGCATACAGAGTGGTGTCATTTGCAGCACCAGTGGCTTTAATTTCTGGAAAGAGAGACCCTTCCTTCTGACTTGGATTGTCTGCTGTGGAGCTGCTCCTGAGCAGGTGCATAATGGAGCCTTATTTAACCTATTCACAAGTTATGGCTCTTCCAAAGTTCTGCAACATCTGTGATTAGATAGAAATCCCTTACAATTCACTTTGCATTGAAGGATACTAGATTTTTTTTTCCCTGTATTTTTTTTTTGTGAGTAATTAGGAACTGGGAAAATTAAAGGGTCTGTACACTGCTTTAAACAACTCTATTTTGATAAGATGTTTTAATTAATGGATACAGATACGTTAAGTGCATCACAAAAGTCTCAAGGAAAATGTAATGAAACATTTTGGCAGACTTTTTCTAATTTATATTCTTGATTTTGCCGTGGTTTGTTAGCCCTTATCACCAAGATCAAGAATACAGCTTCATTCTATATTTTTGATAATTACTTAAACATACAGAATTTCTAGAAGCTCATCTGGTGGCCAGATATCTGCAGTGTTTACCTGTAGGTAATGTAGTGTATCCTCTTTCTCATAGCAACTTTCATTAATTAGGAATGTGGGTTTATACCTTGCATTTGCCTTTTTCAGAGTTGAAGGACAAATATCCTAGTTGTCCTGCTCATCGAGGATAATTTAAAAAGCTTTAATTAACAGCTCTGTACTATAAAGGGGAGAAGGAATTTCTGAAAAATAAGTAGTTTTGTGAAATCCAAGGAATTTTAATATGAGTAAGTATTGGCTGAGGATTGGCTGAGAGCATTGGCTGAGGAGTGAGGATTAGCTGAGATTTCACCCTGGGAAATGATCCTCAGGGACAAGGGAGCAGAGAAAAGCTGGCAGATCTGTAAAGACACACACACACACACACACGCACGCACGCACACACACACACAAAAACAAACAATAGAAAAAACCAAACCTTTCGATCCCTAAGCATAAGAAATCAAGCAATAAAGGGAAGAGATCAGCATGGCTGAGTCAGACCTGTTGGTCAAGCTAAAAAGTAAGAGCAATCTCCATGGACATTGGAAACAGGGATGGGTATCTTGGGAAGAGTACAGAGATGCTGCCCGATTGTGTAGGCATGAGGTCAGGAAGGCCAAGGCATGGCTTGAAATGAACTTGACACTGGGCCTAAAAAATAACAAGAAGTGAATGAAAAAAGGAAGGTGAAGCAAAACATACCCCCTCACGAAAGAACAAGAACAGGGAGCTAGCAATAACAGATGAAGAGAAGTCCAAGGTTCTCCACTTTTTTTTCTCAATCTCTATTGGAAACCTCTCCACCAACATCTCCCAAGTTAAAAACTTAAAACACTGAAAGAGGTTGCCCAGGGNTAGAAAAAACCAAACCTTTCGATCCCTAAGCATAAGAAATCAAGCAATAAAGGGAAGAGATCAGCATGGCTGAGTCAGACCTGTTGGTCAAGCTAAAAAGTAAGAGCAATCTCCATGGACATTGGAAACAGGGATGGGTATCTTGGGAAGAGTACAGAGATGCTGCCCGATTGTGTAGGCATGAGGTCAGGAAGGCCAAGGCATGGCTTGAAATGAACTTGACACTGGGCCTAAAAAATAACAAGAAGTGAATGAAAAAAGGAAGGTGAAGCAAAACATACCCCCTCACGAAAGAACAAGAACAGGGAGCTAGCAATAACAGATGAAGAGAAGTCCAAGGTTCTCCACTTTTTTTTCTCAATCTCTATTGGAAACCTCTCCACCAACATCTCCCAAGTTAAAAACTTAAAACACTGAAAGAGGTTGCCCAGGGAGGTGGTTGAGGTCTCATCCCTGGAGACATTCAAGGTGGGGCTTGACAAGGCTCTGAGCAACCTGCTCTAGTTGAAGATGTCCCTGCTCTCAGCAGAGGGCTTGGACTAGATGACCTCTAGAGGTCCCTTTCAACCCAGACCTTTCTGTGATTCTATGATGCTCTGATAATAGAAGTAATAAAACCTCATTGAACCATAATGAGGCTACTTGCAGCTTTTAGAAGAAACCATGTAATAAACCTTTTGACATTCCACTGTGGCCTGTGGTATTATTAAAAAAGCCTTGACTAATTCCACTTCTAATTTACAAAGATTAGTTTCTAGGATATGCAAAAAAAAAAAATGTCTAAAGCTCTGCAGTATAATTTTACACTTGCAGCAAAAAGAAATTTATGAAGTAAGATGTATTGGAGGCTGCTTTTTCTGCAACTTGCTAATCAGTTAAGATTCATTAAGGGAAGGAGAGAGGATACTAGAGAAATATTTATCTAAACCTACTTTTAAGAAATACAGTAGTTATCAGAGCAATGCAATTGAGATTGACTTCCCTTTTTCCCCAAGAGAACTGTGCTGAGATCCATGATTCTTGTATAACACTTGTTTACATTTCATTGCCTCCAGGTATTAAATATAAGCTTAATAGAGCTTGTGGCAGGCAGAATGACTAATTACTTGAGCTTCTGACCCTGTTCTGCCCTGGGAAGATTGAGTATCTATTGACACGTGTGCACCCACCCCTGTGTTTTGAACTATTGATCATCCTTTGGAAGCTAATGGCTGATGCAAGCACTACTGGAACTGCAAAAAATATGCAATTGTGTTTGCTGAAACTCTGCATTAGTGAAAACTGAACTAAAAGCTTACCTTTCAAAGAGTCTTGGGATGTCAGTTTGCCCTTCATTTGGACTACATTTGGCTGTACAGTAATATTTCCCTAATCAATCTTCTCTCTTTGCCATACCATCAGGACAGGTGGTGCACTAGTTCTCAACCCTAGATTTCTCTTCTTTATTAATGGTGGGTTTTGTGTTTTGTCATGATTCTCCCCAACCATCTGAGATCACAGCAAATAGAATGAAATGAACACCATCAGTGGATTTTTCATCATTTTCATGAAAAAAAAAAAAGAAAAAAAGTGGTTTCTTTCATTGTTTTTATGAAAAAAAAAACAAACTCCATCAAGCCTAAAAATTAAAATTTTATTTTTTAAATACAGGTATGTCTTCAGTTATTTTTAATACTTCTTAACTGTGAATGGCATCAGAACATAGAACAAAGAAGCATTTCATTATTTCTATGCAAGAAATAATCAAGGGGATTCATAATTTTACTCCTACATTTGTCTCAACTCCTGACTTTGTCATAGAAAATGGCCACCTGAAAGGAGAAAAACTGTCATGTTAGACATATCTGTTTTGGATGAAAGTATACCTTCTCTTAGCATGTGAAGGATTGTCTTTGACATTGTGTTCAGTAAGGGATTTCTACAGTTCCACAGGTAGTTAGCAAGCATGCCATGTATGCTTCCAAAATGTTACCAGACTCAACTGGAAAAGCAGAAGTTTTGCAAATCTTGTCATAATGAAGTCCGAGACAAATGGAGCAATGTTTGTACCTTTGTGAGCCACGAAGGAGCATTCCACAGAGTAAATTAATCACCAGCACCATGTGTCACGATTTTTTTATGTCTAGTGAAGGACTTTCACGCATTTTGAATAGCACTTGTATGATAAATACTGGGTGTACTCCTTNGGGAAATGATCCTCAGGGACAAGGGAGCAGAGAAAAGCTGGCAGATCTGTAAAGACACACACACACACACACACGCACGCACGCACACACACACACAAAAACAAACAATAGAAAAAACCAAACCTTTCGATCCCTAAGCATAAGAAATCAAGCAATAAAGGGAAGAGATCAGCATGGCTGAGTCAGACCTGTTGGTCAAGCTAAAAAGTAAGAGCAATCTCCATGGACATTGGAAACAGGGATGGGTATCTTGGGAAGAGTACAGAGATGCTGCCCGATTGTGTAGGCATGAGGTCAGGAAGGCCAAGGCATGGCTTGAAATGAACTTGACACTGGGCCTAAAAAATAACAAGAAGTGAATGAAAAAAGGAAGGTGAAGCAAAACATACCCCCTCACGAAAGAACAAGAACAGGGAGCTAGCAATAACAGATGAAGAGAAGTCCAAGGTTCTCCACTTTTTTTTCTCAATCTCTATTGGAAACCTCTCCACCAACATCTCCCAAGTTAAAAACTTAAAACACTGAAAGAGGTTGCCCAGGGAGGTGGTTGAGGTCTCATCCCTGGAGACATTCAAGGTGGGGCTTGACAAGGCTCTGAGCAACCTGCTCTAGTTGAAGATGTCCCTGCTCTCAGCAGAGGGCTTGGACTAGATGACCTCTAGAGGTCCCTTTCAACCCAGACCTTTCTGTGATTCTATGATGCTCTGATAATAGAAGTAATAAAACCTCATTGAACCATAATGAGGCTACTTGCAGCTTTTAGAAGAAACCATGTAATAAACCTTTTGACATTCCACTGTGGCCTGTGGTATTATTAAAAAAGCCTTGACTAATTCCACTTCTAATTTACAAAGATTAGTTTCTAGGATATGCAAAAAAAAAAAATGTCTAAAGCTCTGCAGTATAATTTTACACTTGCAGCAAAAAGAAATTTATGAAGTAAGATGTATTGGAGGCTGCTTTTTCTGCAACTTGCTAATCAGTTAAGATTCATTAAGGGAAGGAGAGAGGATACTAGAGAAATATTTATCTAAACCTACTTTTAAGAAATACAGTAGTTATCAGAGCAATGCAATTGAGATTGACTTCCCTTTTTCCCCAAGAGAACTGTGCTGAGATCCATGATTCTTGTATAACACTTGTTTACATTTCATTGCCTCCAGGTATTAAATATAAGCTTAATAGAGCTTGTGGCAGGCAGAATGACTAATTACTTGAGCTTCTGACCCTGTTCTGCCCTGGGAAGATTGAGTATCTATTGACACGTGTGCACCCACCCCTGTGTTTTGAACTATTGATCATCCTTTGGAAGCTAATGGCTGATGCAAGCACTACTGGAACTGCAAAAAATATGCAATTGTGTTTGCTGAAACTCTGCATTAGTGAAAACTGAACTAAAAGCTTACCTTTCAAAGAGTCTTGGGATGTCAGTTTGCCCTTCATTTGGACTACATTTGGCTGTACAGTAATATTTCCCTAATCAATCTTCTCTCTTTGCCATACCATCAGGACAGGTGGTGCACTAGTTCTCAACCCTAGATTTCTCTTCTTTATTAATGGTGGGTTTTGTGTTTTGTCATGATTCTCCCCAACCATCTGAGATCACAGCAAATAGAATGAAATGAACACCATCAGTGGATTTTTCATCATTTTCATGAAAAAAAAAAAAGAAAAAAAGTGGTTTCTTTCATTGTTTTTATGAAAAAAAAAACAAACTCCATCAAGCCTAAAAATTAAAATTTTATTTTTTAAATACAGGTATGTCTTCAGTTATTTTTAATACTTCTTAACTGTGAATGGCATCAGAACATAGAACAAAGAAGCATTTCATTATTTCTATGCAAGAAATAATCAAGGGGATTCATAATTTTACTCCTACATTTGTCTCAACTCCTGACTTTGTCATAGAAAATGGCCACCTGAAAGGAGAAAAACTGTCATGTTAGACATATCTGTTTTGGATGAAAGTATACCTTCTCTTAGCATGTGAAGGATTGTCTTTGACATTGTGTTCAGTAAGGGATTTCTACAGTTCCACAGGTAGTTAGCAAGCATGCCATGTATGCTTCCAAAATGTTACCAGACTCAACTGGAAAAGCAGAAGTTTTGCAAATCTTGTCATAATGAAGTCCGAGACAAATGGAGCAATGTTTGTACCTTTGTGAGCCACGAAGGAGCATTCCACAGAGTAAATTAATCACCAGCACCATGTGTCACGATTTTTTTATGTCTAGTGAAGGACTTTCACGCATTTTGAATAGCACTTGTATGATAAATACTGGGTGTACTCCTTCCCTAGTTGCTGCCAGTGATTGTACACTGTATTCTTGAGGGCAGGATTGCCATCCAGACAGCCAGCTGGAAGAATGGGCTATCAAGAATCTTGTGAAATGAATCAAAGACAAATGTAAAGTCCTGTATCGAGGAAGAAATCTCTCCATCCTTGGTGGTTTTCAGGACTAAAGTGGATAAAGCCTTGAACAAGGTGCAACATAGTTGACCCTGCTCTGATCAGGAAGCCAAACTTGACACCTCCAGAAGTTCCTTCCAAGTTGTATTCTCCTGTGATCCTACTTTAAATATCAGTAAGTTCCTGGAAACTAAAGCATTGGGTTATACACCCTTCATTTTCACTATTACTTCCTTATTCTATTAGATAAAAAGTATTGCAATAAGGAATACTATCACACGTATGACCAGAGTCTAGGAGTTAGTCAAGATAGGCAGTTTGACTAATTTAGGGAAGCTTTTTATATTCTTGCCTGCAAGAAGAATAAAGGAAGTTAAACTCTTTACCTCTCATTGCTATTTTAAGAAATAAAATGTTCCAATTTTCTTGAATACCCGAAGCTGAAGATTNAGTGTCAGAAAAAACCATTAAGAAATACGTTCTAGTATTGTCTACAAATCTAGTCCAAACAGTAATATTTCTCTACTGAAGTAATCACAATTTTGTCCCATTGCTTTAGACTTGTAATTAATGCAGTTACATTGTGAAAAGCCATAAAACACTCTCAAGTGTCATTTTGACATGGTTTCTGACACTGAAGTGAATTGTGACAACACCGGAATGACAGAAAATCTGCTTAAAGGTTGTCTGGTTTAATTTATTGTGTCTGTGGGGGAATATTATTAGTAATAAATAAATAAATAAAATAAAGGTAGGAAGGTATTTTTTATGGTACTATGCGAAATCTCTTTAACAGATTGATATCTAACAACTTCCTGATTTAGAATATACTACTTTCAGGAAATATATTTATCATAAAACTAGAATAAATTATGAAGTTCCCTTTTTGGTTTTCTCCTTTGTTATACCATAGATCTTTGTTCTTTTTTAGTTTATGTATATACACACACAATAAGAGATTTGCCTGAGCCAACAGGAATCTTCTTATTGATTTCTTTTTTTGGACCAGGTTTTTAGATCTAAGAGACTTTCCTTAACAAGCCAGAACTTCAAGCTCTGAAAAGTTTCTCTCTAACACACTAAGTATACTTACTTCTAGCAGTTTCAGGGGATTTGGTTTGGGGATCTCAGAGGAAGCAATGACATTTTGATTGCTTAAACGAAATNGATTCATAATTTTACTCCTACATTTGTCTCAACTCCTGACTTTGTCATAGAAAATGGCCACCTGAAAGGAGAAAAACTGTCATGTTAGACATATCTGTTTTGGATGAAAGTATACCTTCTCTTAGCATGTGAAGGATTGTCTTTGACATTGTGTTCAGTAAGGGATTTCTACAGTTCCACAGGTAGTTAGCAAGCATGCCATGTATGCTTCCAAAATGTTACCAGACTCAACTGGAAAAGCAGAAGTTTTGCAAATCTTGTCATAATGAAGTCCGAGACAAATGGAGCAATGTTTGTACCTTTGTGAGCCACGAAGGAGCATTCCACAGAGTAAATTAATCACCAGCACCATGTGTCACGATTTTTTTATGTCTAGTGAAGGACTTTCACGCATTTTGAATAGCACTTGTATGATAAATACTGGGTGTACTCCTTCCCTAGTTGCTGCCAGTGATTGTACACTGTATTCTTGAGGGCAGGATTGCCATCCAGACAGCCAGCTGGAAGAATGGGCTATCAAGAATCTTGTGAAATGAATCAAAGACAAATGTAAAGTCCTGTATCGAGGAAGAAATCTCTCCATCCTTGGTGGTTTTCAGGACTAAAGTGGATAAAGCCTTGAACAAGGTGCAACATAGTTGACCCTGCTCTGATCAGGAAGCCAAACTTGACACCTCCAGAAGTTCCTTCCAAGTTGTATTCTCCTGTGATCCTACTTTAAATATCAGTAAGTTCCTGGAAACTAAAGCATTGGGTTATACACCCTTCATTTTCACTATTACTTCCTTATTCTATTAGATAAAAAGTATTGCAATAAGGAATACTATCACACGTATGACCAGAGTCTAGGAGTTAGTCAAGATAGGCAGTTTGACTAATTTAGGGAAGCTTTTTATATTCTTGCCTGCAAGAAGAATAAAGGAAGTTAAACTCTTTACCTCTCATTGCTATTTTAAGAAATAAAATGTTCCAATTTTCTTGAATACCCGAAGCTGAAGATTTGTTGCTTTATTGATGCATTTCATACTGTGAAAAATAGAAGAAAACATGATTGCAATAAGCAATTTACAATGACTAGAATAAAAGAGCAGTCTCTTCTGTAATCCAACATGTATGCACAGATTTCAAATAAAGATTGGTCTTAACTTTCTGCCCATTTATGCTTCCCTTTTTTCTGCACTTATTTGGTCTCATTTGCATTAATGTAATATTTTGGTGCAGAATTCAGAGGAACGGAATGGCCTCAGGCTCTGATGTATATAAGAGCAGAAAAATATTTTTACAATAGTTTCAAGACTATTATAGGTAAAATACATACTTCTTACATTAGGTGTTTAAGCTCAAAGAAGTTTGAGATGTATGAAAGGACGAATTTATTTTAAAATTACATAGAAATAGATAAGCAGATTTCCTAACAGAAAAAACCATTAAGAAATACGTTCTAGTATTGTCTACAAATCTAGTCCAANAAGAGACTTTCCTTAACAAGCCAGAACTTCAAGCTCTGAAAAGTTTCTCTCTAACACACTAAGTATACTTACTTCTAGCAGTTTCAGGGGATTTGGTTTGGGGATCTCAGAGGAAGCAATGACATTTTGATTGCTTAAACGAAATGTTATTTCAAAAGTAATTCACTTATTCAGATTCTTTCCCCAGTACAAGAAGAAAAAGTGTAAAAAAAATATATTTTAATTAAGGAACACTCTAATAATATCCTACAATCTACAAAATAGACATATTAGTTGAGATATTTTGTTTCTTTTAAATCCTAATAAAATATTTATGTTTGAATAAAATACTTGGCTACTCTTGAATGGCAAGGTTGATCTAAAAAGAGATTGATCTAAGAAGGCTGAAGGCCTGGAAGACTGCACCACTGAGTCTAGTCCTCTGCTACAGCAGGGTACACAATAGATGTCCTGATAGAACAGATTGACAGAACTTTAATTCCCTACAGCCCAAGACCTTGGGATGAACATTTTACTTATACTATCACCTTGCCCTAAGTCAAAGAATCACAGAATGTCAGGGGCTGGAAGGGAGCTAGAAGATCATCTAGGGGCACCTACACTAAGTCACCCAGGAACAGATCCAGGTGGGTCTTGAATGTCTCCAGAGCAGGAGACTCCACAACCTCCCTGGGCAGCCCCTGCCAGGCTCTGCCACCCTCACTGGGAACAAGTTTGTCCTTGTGTTTACCCCAAACCTCTTGTGCTCCAACTGACTCCCATTGCCTCTTGTCCTGTCATTGGATGACATTGAGCAGAGTCTGGCTCCATCCTCCCTACACTCACCTTTAAGATATTGACAGACACTGCTGAGCTCCCCCCTCAGTCTCCTTTTCTCCAGGCTAAAGAGTCCCAGCTCTCTCAGCCTCTCCTCATAAAGGAGATGCTCCACTCCCTTCATTATCTTGGTGGCCCTGCACTGGACTCTCTCCAGTAGTTCTCTGTCCTTCTTGAACTGGGGTGCCCAAAACTGGACCCAATATTCCAGGTGGGGTCTCACCAATTCATAGTAGAGGGGAAAAGAATCTTCCTTGCCCTGCTGGCCACACTCCTCCTAATGCATCCGAGGAGCATGGAGCTCAGAGCATGGCCCCAGTGGTCAATCTCAATTTCACATTCCCTAATACTCCTGAGACTTTCTACTTCATCTTGAAGTCTCAAAACCTTATCTTCAAGCTGGGCTGCTCGGCTGAGCAGATTATCTACCTGCTCACACTGCACACAGCCATGGGAGTTGCCCTCTGAGGCCAGCAACAGGCTGTGGCACTCTCTGCAGCCTAGTATCTGCACCCCCACATCCTTTTGTGCAATCTCTGTCTGAATTCCCACATTGACTTTGATTGCAGACAGAACCACGGCCTTCTTGTGCCGAGTGGACACCATATTGATGGGGACCAGATGGCAGAAAGTTCAACTGGATGGTTTATTTTTGTGTTGGTTTTTGTTTTTTTGTTTGTTTTGGGATTTTTCTCCCCCCTCTCTCTCCTTCTCGTACACCAACAAGGCAAGCTAGGGAGAGGCTGCTTTCTCACTGCATGTGAACTGTCACAAGATTGATGAACAAGTCACAGCTATTGTTTGTGTCAGAAAGAACCATGGAGTCATCCAAAAGTATTTTAGATCTCTGGGAAGTATTTCTTTATAGAAACCAAACAAACAGAGGATTCAAGGAAGAATTAAAAGCACTATTTTATAGTATTTAATATGGTACATTAGTGAAATATTTCTGCTGGATGCTGACTGATGTTACTTTGAAGTCACACATGAGTAAAAAAAATCTCAGCTGTGTTTCTAAGAATGTAAAGGTACTGGGCAAATGAGTAAGCATTATGACCTATGGCACCCATTCATGCACTGGTGTAAAACTATAGAAAACAACCATGACCCAGAGATAAAATATGCATTAAGTAAAAAACCCCTTTTTGTCCTCCCAGGATACCACAGGAATCTTGAAGTATGGGATTAATTCAATATATTATGTTTATTTCTAAATATCGATTGAATGCTCTCAGTTTTCTGTGTTTACACAGTATCAAAACACAAGAAATTTCTACTGGAAACAGCTTCAGCTTCTCAGTTTTCCTTGGAACTGAGTACTTTGATGTTATTTATTTTTAATAGTGAATGACTAGTATTCCTGTTACAGAGATGCTTACCTAGGAAGGTCTTGATAGCTGAATTGATGACAACTACTACTTATGTGTTAATGATTTGAACCCACACTCCATAATCTGAGGATTTTGGTGAATGCTTCTGACATTTCAGATTTAGTTCCAGCATGTGACACACATTTATCCCATTGCTTCTTTTTCACTTTCTCAAACTTCATAACCCTCTTCCTAATCTAATATTTTAATTAGATGTCACTGTTTCTTCATGCCATCAGTTCACCNGTAGGAAGGTATTTTTTATGGTACTATGCGAAATCTCTTTAACAGATTGATATCTATCAACTTCCTGATTTAGAATATACTACTTTCAGGAAATATATTTATCATAAAACTAGAATAAATTATGAAGTTCCCTTTTTGGTTTTCTCCTTTGTTATACCATAGATCTTTGTTCTTTTTTAGTTTATGTATATACACACACAATAAGAGATTTGCCTGAGCCAACAGGAATCTTCTTATTGATTTCTTTTTTTGGACCAGGTTTTTAGATCTAAGAGACTTTCCTTAACAAGCCAGAACTTCAAGCTCTGAAAAGTTTCTCTCTAACACACTAAGTATACTTACTTCTAGCAGTTTCAGGGGATTTGGTTTGGGGATCTCAGAGGAAGCAATGACATTTTGATTGCTTAAACGAAATGTTATTTCAAAAGTAATTCACTTATTCAGATTCTTTCCCCAGTACAAGAAGAAAAAGTGTAAAAAAAATATATTTTAATTAAGGAACACTCTAATAATATCCTACAATCTACAAAATAGACATATTAGTTGAGATATTTTGTTTCTTTTAAATCCTAATAAAATATTTATGTTTGAATAAAATACTTGGCTACTCTTGAATGGCAAGGTTGATCTAAAAAGAGATTGATCTAAGAAGGCTGAAGGCCTGGAAGACTGCACCACTGAGTCTAGTCCTCTGCTACAGCAGGGTACACAATAGATGTCCTGATAGAACAGATTGACAGAACTTTAATTCCCTACAGCCCAAGACCTTGGGATGAACATTTTACTTATACTATCACCTTGCCCTAAGTCAAAGAATCACAGAATGTCAGGGGCTGGAAGGGAGCTAGAAGATCATCTAGGGGCACCTACACTAAGTCACCCAGGAACAGATCCAGGTGGGTCTTGAATGTCTCCAGAGCAGGAGACTCCACAACCTCCCTGGGCAGCCCCTGCCAGGCTCTGCCACCCTCACTGGGAACAAGTTTGTCCTTGTGTTTACCCCAAACCTCTTGTGCTCCAACTGACTCCCATTGCCTCTTGTCCTGTCATTGGATGACATTGAGCAGAGTCTGGCTCCATCCTCCCTACACTCACCTTTAAGATATTGACAGACACTGCTGAGCTCCCCCCTCAGTCTCCTTTTCTCCAGGCTAAAGAGTCCCAGCTCTCTCAGCCTCTCCTCATAAAGGAGATGCTCCACTCCCTTCATTATCTTGGTGGCCCTGCACTGGACTCTCTCCAGTAGTTCTCTGTCCTTCTTGAACTGGGGTGCCCAAAACTGGACCCAATATTCCAGGTGGGGTCTCACCAATTCATAGTAGAGGGGAAAAGAATCTTCCTTGCCCTGCTGGCCACACTCCTCCTAATGCATCCGAGGAGCATGGAGCTCAGAGCATGGCCCCAGTGGTCAATCTCAATTTCACATTCCCTAATACTCCTGAGACTTTCTACTTCATCTTGAAGTCTCAAAACCTTATCTTCAAGCTGGGCTGCTCGGCTGAGCAGATTATCTACCTGCTCACACTGCACACAGCCATGGGAGTTGCCCTCTGAGGCCAGCAACAGGCTGTGGCACTCTCTGCAGCCTAGTATCTGCACCCCCACATCCTTTTGTGCAATCTCTGTCTGAATTCCCACATTGACTTTGATTGCAGACAGAACCACGGCCTTCTTGTGCCGAGTGGACACCATATTGATGGGGACCAGATGGCAGAAAGTTCAACTGGATGGTTTATTTTTGTGTTGGTTTTTGTTTTTTTGTTTGTTTTGGGATTTTTCTCCCCCCTCTCTCTCCTTCTCGTACACCAACAAGGCAAGCTAGGGAGAGGCTGCTTTCTCACTGCATGTGAACTGTCACAAGATTGATGAACAAGTCACAGCTATTGTTTGTGTCAGAAAGAACCATGGAGTCATCCAAAAGTATTTTAGATCTCTGGGAAGTATTTCTTTATAGAAACCAAACAAACAGAGGATTCAAGGAAGAATTAAAAGCACTATTTTATAGTATTTAATATGGTACATTAGTGAAATATTTCTGCTGGATGCTGACTGATGTTACTTTGAAGTCACACATGAGTAAAAAAAATCTCAGCTGTGTTTCTAAGAATGTAAAGGTACTGGGCAAATGAGTAAGCATTATGACCTATGGCACCCATTCATGCACTGGTGTAAAACTATAGAAAACAACCATGACCCAGAGATAAAATATGCATTAAGTAAAAAACCCCTTTTTGTCCTCCCAGGATACCACAGGAATCTTGAAGTATGGGATTAATTCAATATATTATGTTTATTTCTAAATATCGATTGAATGCTCTCAGTTTTCTGTGTTTACACAGTATCAAAACACAAGAAATTTCTACTGGAAACAGCTTCAGCTTCTCAGTTTTCCTTGGAACTGAGTACTTTGATGTTATTTATTTTTAATAGTGAATGACTAGTATTCCTGTTACAGAGATGCTTACCTAGGAAGGTCTTGATAGCTGAATTGATGACAACTACTACTTATGTGTTAATGATTTGAACCCACACTCCATAATCTGAGGATTTTGGTGAATGCTTCTGACATTTCAGATTTAGTTCCAGCATGTGACACACATTTATCCCATTGCTTCTTTTTCACTTTCTCAAACTTCATAACCCTCTTCCTAATCTAATATTTTAATTAGATGTCACTGTTTCTTCATGCCATCAGTTCACCCACCTTTCTTTGATGCTGCTCTTTACAGATTATTTCAGCCCTACCAGCTGACTACCACCACAATAACTAATTCATCTTCCTATGTAAGCTCTTCTGTAGGTATTATTTCTGGAGTATTCAGTCATATTATGGAAGAGAAAATTACATCTTGGCTCTACCTGTCATATTTAGTAATACATTTCAAAAAGTGATTCTTAGAGTGAAGGTAATATTTCAATTGCATTAGATTTTAAATTAAATAACACTTGATATGCAACGGTACTCCTAATGAACCATATCTTAAGGTCTTCCATATTTTGTCAGTCTTTAAGAAATAAATCTTCCATCGATTTTAAAGTAAAAGTTGCTTTTAAGAAATTAATTGAAGGGTGTTTCAAATTTTCATTCTTGTTATTATTAAAATAGTGTAGTATTTTTTGCAGGTTACTAATTCATTGCAAATCCACACTGATTAATAATCAACATTCATCATCATTGAAGGTATTGTGGTTTGTATGGACCTGCTACACTTAATTTAATGGAGGCAGTCCATTTTTTCTCTTTACTTCAAAAGCAGTAATAACCTGTATAGCTCTGCTCTTTAGCTAAACACTTTAAGAAATCAAGATTTGCAAGAATCAGCATTTGGCTCTATTCCTGTAAAGAACCATATGTGGCAGTTTTGAAAAAAATCAGGCTGTGAATAACCAAAGAGATAGAATTAAACTTTTTACCTGAGAGGCAGGTCACACAGGAACATGTTAATAGTTCAGTTTTGGAAATCTATGCTATAATAATCTCTTCCTACACTTGCTATGTCAAAGCTCCAAGAATTGTCCGATTAGACACTTTCATAAGCAGTAAAACTGATACATGCAACTAAAACATCACTGGAAATATAATACAAAGAATAGCAACACTCTTCTCTTAGGCAGTGTGCATGGTGAGCTACACAAACAATTTAAATACATGTGTTGTAATAAATAAAAACCAGAAAGTTTAGAAAGTTTCTGTAAATAATATGTTTTCTACAGTGTTGTCTGTTGCAAGACAAAACATAGCAAGACTCTTCACTAAGAGCTTATGACAAAACACTTAAAAGCATTATAAGAAAAAAGGTTTTAGGTACCTAAACCCATGTCTGACAGAACTCAACAATGATGAGTCTGAAATGACTTCACCTCAATGGAGGGTGTTAGGCTTTGGTCCTGTAATTCCAAATAAGGGTTTCTAAGCTTTCATTAGGAGTACAGGAAAAATGGGTTTCCAGAAGATCCAATTGTATGATACGGTGCTCTCACGATCCGATATTAGGATATGTGGCAATTTTTATGCAAGTTTAAAGGTGATCCTCAAATGGTGAAATTAAGATGCAAACGAGGTCAGATGCCACATGCATAACAAAGTTTTATTCGAGTAGCATAGCAAAGTTCTTAAAGCAGATAGGACAGGGAGAAAAATAAAGACAGGAGAGAAAGGAGAAAGCAGAAGACAACAAGCGATAGAACAGTCACCACCATGGGCCAGACGACGTCAGTGGGGCAGAGAGCTGCTTTTCTTTACCAGGAAAATGTTTCTCATCTTCCCATAATGTCCCAGATTTTTAATGTGATTCTTGCCCACTACACCCCCACTTCTCTCTCTGTGCAGATGAGGAATTCCTTCTGCCTTTTCTGTACTCCTCCAAGAGATAAGGGAGAGGGGTATAGTGTAGATAACAGAGTCCTTGGTCTTGCTAATTCGTGAGCAGCAGACACCTCAGGCTAATTTATTGCAGGAGGACCGGTAGTTTTCAAGGACACTTCACTCCCAGCACCAGCTGAAGACCTCCCCCCATCTCCAATCTCAGGCACACATCTCGGCAGAGGGAGGGGGTTCTCAAGACAAACAACAGATGCCCTGAGTGTCTCAACTTCTTGGATTATTTGAGACAAACACTATTACGTCCTGCATGTCACAAGTGCATTCAAGTGAGGCCCAGGAAGCTCCTTCTGTAGTAACTCTGTTGCCATCAGACTTCCATGCAGGGCTGCATGGCTGCTGTCCTGGGGTACAGTGTTGCTGGGGCACCAGACAAGCCCTGGAGGTGAGAGCTTCCTAGGCTATCCCTGTCATCAAAAAAACCTGCTGTGTAGAATTGCTGCCTCAACCTGGGAGCTGCAGAAAACTAAAAAATGAGTCCAAGATACCACTTCAGAAAATTAGTCTTGATTAAAGGTAGTATTAAAACCCAACACGTTCCAGGCTGTTTGACCTGAGGGGAGGAAGACCCGTCATTCATCCTGGGGGTTTGGGTGAGGGCTCTGGAGATAAGTGCATGGGCCAGATCTGATGCAAGCACATGGTCAGTGTTACCTTAGATATCAAGGAAAGCTTTTCAATCAAGCAGATGCTGAAAACTTAGGAGACTGTTTATCTGACTGGAAGTTTTAGGCAGTCCCTGATTCAGGGCAGAAAATGTTCACAGATGCTTTATGAAGCATCTGGCTCTATGTTAAAGTCTTATTGGTGGCTGATTCTTCCTTCAAACATATTCATGCAACCTGTGCACCTGTAGCATCACTTGCTGTGTTAATTATAAAATAGTTAAATTCAGCTCCTCTGTCTATAATTTTTTTTATTCCCTGTTGTTTCTGTGAAGGAAAGGGTGTCCTGGAATTCCCATGGGCATGGTCCATTTTATACACATGCAGTGCACCTTCCATCTAGACTTTTAGATAACTCTCAGTTGTGAGGGTTAATATCAGTTAAGATATTTCAGTTCCTTCTGGAGAAGGAAAGAAGTATGTAATAAATAGGGCATAGAAAGAGAACGATATTTATTTTTTTTTTAGAGGAGACCCATATTAGTACACAAGTGATGCACGAAAATGCACAAAACCAAAGAAAAATCAAATATACCTGACAAGCACACCCATTTTTTACTTTTTTTTTAATTGAAGTTTAATATAGTATGATAATATTTCCATTAATGCAGCCAAGACTGTGCACAAGCACTCATCCTCACCCATGGGATTTACCTGCCTTGTGCAAAGCTGAACCCTTCCTTTCCTTCTTTTTTTTTTTTTTGTTTTCCAGTGGCTTGATATGCAATTAATTAGAAACCCATCACTATTTATTTCAAAAGCTATTTCACTTTAGTCATTTTGGATTCAATGATTTGATGTACAGTTTACTTCTGTTACTCAAAAGCTGATGTTACTTCAAGCAATTTACTCATTCTCATCTAGAACATGTCTATAGATAGCTTCTCTGAATGCTTTTCTGTTTTATAAAGAGAATTCTTTGTCAGTTAAATGCCAGTGATGTCCCCAAAAGATCACATTACCAAACTCCATATATTCCCCAAGAATTTAGATTGTGGCTGCTGACAGAAAAGAAAGTGTGGTAATAACTATTTAAAAAAATCCCTTTAATGAATATTGCTTGGATTTATCTCATTTTTCTTTAATGACAAAAATGGCATGAATCTTATTAAACTAAAGCCATGGTAATTGCTACTAACGTTACAACTTTCAGACTAAAAATTTTGTGTGAATGCATCCAAATTTTTGTTGATCAAAATAATTTATGATTTTGTAAAATGAAATTTATCATATTGAGGTTTTTATTGGCATACAATCTGGTTGTTGGTTTTTTTTTTGTTTTATTTTGCTGACACTCTATACTCAGAATTAATTTAAAAAGGAATAAAATTTCTGAATTGCTTTGTTGAAGTAAGCTAGCAAGCAAAAATTTTGAACTGATCCAAGAAAGCTCTCAGTGTGTTTGCTGTGTGGACTCTCTGTGGACAATGTGGCAATTGTGTAATAAATTTGATGATTGTGAGTATTTGTTTTGCTTATCTACAGTGTTATCCCTAATTAATCCGTGATGGTATTTCTTTGCAAATGCACCACCAAAGTGCTATGAAAATATTCTCTGTCTTCTGAATGAAATTGTCTGGTAAGAAAATGAGATCATTCAGCCATGTGCAATATTGTTGTATCTCTGGAGGTCAAAACTGAACTTCTGGAAAAATTTTAAATAAATCAGGTGTTTTGTAAAATGATAAAGCTGTGCTCCTTTGAACTGCAAGTTAATGAACTGTATTTTTTTCCATTATATTATGTTAAGATACCTTGTGTTGTTTAGATAAGTAATTAGATAAGTACTTTAAACTCCAGAATAATGAAGTTACTGCTCATGACCAAAAATAGATGCATGCTGTGTTTTAAATATATGTTACATTCTTCTTAAGTCATTTGAATTTAGGTATGTGCCTGTTCTTGTTAGTATTTGTTGAAGGCAATCTACTTTACTTTAGATCTTGCAGGTAAAAGTCTAATGGGTACACAAATTGGGATGAACGTAAGTGGAATAGCAGACAAAAGAAGAGCGTTGTGGGTGACCAAAGAGGTCCATCCATATTTCACTGAGAAAATTAAGTCAAATTTCCAGCACATGCCAGATTATTTATTGATTTATTTATCAGTACTGCAGTTAGAAGTAAAGGTGAGAACATCCTATGTACTTCCAGTGTGAACAATAATGAGCCTCGTTCAAATTTCCTACAGATTGATCTGAAAACGAAACAAGTGAAATTACCTGTTTTGAATTGGTTCCTTGGTTAGTGTTTTTTGTTTGGATGGGGTTTTTTTTGTTTGTTTGGTTTTTGTAGTTGTGTTTACTTTTTTGTGTGTCTTTGTTTTGTTTTACTTGTTTCGTGGTTTTATTTTGCTTTTGCTTTTTGTTTTTGTTTTGTTTTGTTTACTTCTACACTGCTGATGCATTATCTCATTTGCTTTGGATTGTTCTTTTTTGTCTACTAATTTTATGGAGGTTTCACTAAGCTTTCAAAAGCATTTAGGTTTTTTTGGTGTTTGTTCCTTTAACGACGTTTTCCTTCATCAGCTTTTTTTTTTAGGGGGGTGTTTGGTCTTTGTTTTTTTTTAGCTTTTACAGCTCATCATGTAACACTTCAAGTAATTGCCCTAGTCTATTTAATTGGAATGACAAACAGCAGAAAGTTAATTAACAAAACTAAACTTCACTGCAGGGCAAGTTAGTAGAATGTTAAAGAAGTCATGATTTACAGTATTTGCACAACTTTCTTTATAAAGCAATTGTTCTTCATTATAATAATGCCAGGAGAGCAAATAGAAAAAAAAAAATGTGTTGCATTAGCAAACAATTAATGAGCATTTGTAGCTGAATAGAGCCCACTTTTATGTATTATTTCATTAAAAGTTTACAGGATCCATGAGACCAGAGAATAAATAAAAGTAATGATTTCAAGGTAATGGTCTCCTAGGGGACATGAATACTGAACAGATGTGTTAGTCTTGCCTACTTACCTAAGACTTAAAACCAGGGGCTTTTTATACCTTAATTTTTCTACTCCCTTTCATTAAAAGATCAAAGTGTGCTTTTAGATAAAGGAGAAACTGGCACAGGTATTTCAAAATTATAGTTAGAGCTACATACTCTATTGTGATTTAACAAGAGTTCCCCTTTTATGTTAAATCCCCTTTTATGTTAATTTTTTTTTCTATTGTGAAAGATAGCTCTTTGTGTCCTTGTAGAAAATATTAAGTGTTTTACAGAGGTTGATAAATTTTTGGAAGAATGATCAGCATTTCCTTGGCTGAATATCAACCTACACTTTTTTGTGGCATTCTTCCATTGAAGGTGCACCACCTATCTCAGAGCTTGCATGCACACTTGGGTGATGGGGGGCCTTTTCATTGTCTTCATCATTTTCACACAGCATTTGTAGGAAGACCTGGTCAGTACACTCCAAATTTCATCTGACAGAGATTTTTGGTTGTATTTTCAAAACAATATGGCTGTCTTTGTTCCTTATGTCATGAAAATGCCACATTTGGTGGGCACACGGGCTGTCTGCAAGGACAGCTGGAGTTTATGTAAAGAAATGTACTTCTGAGGATCTTGGGAATTTCAGGTTGTTCATCAAATCTATCAATTTAGATATGTACAGAAACAGCTGCTGATGTTAATTTTCTTGTGTCCTTTTATTTCTGACTTTCTGCCTGTATTTTTCTGTTGGTTCTTGTCTTGTATTTAGATAGTAAAAGTTCTGGAAACAAAACTGCCTCAGTTGCGTGCTGCTACAGGGCCTAGCACAAAGGAGTGATGATTCTTGGCTTATCTTCACAGAAACCAAAAGTACACATTAAAAATTGACAGGTTTCTAGTAAACCTTTGCAAATCTCATTATTGCTTTTGCTTTACTATCCCCATTTCTAAGCACATACCACATGGCCTAAGAAATTTTTTTTAACTAAGCTGTAAACTGTTCCTTGCTTTATTAAATGGCTCTAGAATTTGATAAACATTGTTTTTATGAGTGTGTGTGATTATAGCAAGAGTTCAGACACAGTACTTGGAACATAAGATTGTTATTTGTGGTCTTACCACCCAGGTTAAATGTCCATATCTGTGAAATGGACAAAGCCCCACTTACTGATTACTGCTAGGCAAGGAAAATACTAGGCTGACCAGTCATCTGAAAGTTGTATTTTAAAGTTTTAAAGGACATTTATGCTACATTNGAATAGAGCCCACTTTTATGTATTATTTCATTAAAAGTTTACAGGATCCATGAGACCAGAGAATAAATAAAAGTAATGATTTCAAGGTAATGGTCTCCTAGGGGACATGAATACTGAACAGATGTGTTAGTCTTGCCTACTTACCTAAGACTTAAAACCAGGGGCTTTTTATACCTTAATTTTTCTACTCCCTTTCATTAAAAGATCAAAGTGTGCTTTTAGATAAAGGAGAAACTGGCACAGGTATTTCAAAATTATAGTTAGAGCTACATACTCTATTGTGATTTAACAAGAGTTCCCCTTTTATGTTAAATCCCCTTTTATGTTAATTTTTTTTTCTATTGTGAAAGATAGCTCTTTGTGTCCTTGTAGAAAATATTAAGTGTTTTACAGAGGTTGATAAATTTTTGGAAGAATGATCAGCATTTCCTTGGCTGAATATCAACCTACACTTTTTTGTGGCATTCTTCCATTGAAGGTGCACCACCTATCTCAGAGCTTGCATGCACACTTGGGTGATGGGGGGCCTTTTCATTGTCTTCATCATTTTCACACAGCATTTGTAGGAAGACCTGGTCAGTACACTCCAAATTTCATCTGACAGAGATTTTTGGTTGTATTTTCAAAACAATATGGCTGTCTTTGTTCCTTATGTCATGAAAATGCCACATTTGGTGGGCACACGGGCTGTCTGCAAGGACAGCTGGAGTTTATGTAAAGAAATGTACTTCTGAGGATCTTGGGAATTTCAGGTTGTTCATCAAATCTATCAATTTAGATATGTACAGAAACAGCTGCTGATGTTAATTTTCTTGTGTCCTTTTATTTCTGACTTTCTGCCTGTATTTTTCTGTTGGTTCTTGTCTTGTATTTAGATAGTAAAAGTTCTGGAAACAAAACTGCCTCAGTTGCGTGCTGCTACAGGGCCTAGCACAAAGGAGTGATGATTCTTGGCTTATCTTCACAGAAACCAAAAGTACACATTAAAAATTGACAGGTTTCTAGTAAACCTTTGCAAATCTCATTATTGCTTTTGCTTTACTATCCCCATTTCTAAGCACATACCACATGGCCTAAGAAATTTTTTTTAACTAAGCTGTAAACTGTTCCTTGCTTTATTAAATGGCTCTAGAATTTGATAAACATTGTTTTTATGAGTGTGTGTGATTATAGCAAGAGTTCAGACACAGTACTTGGAACATAAGATTGTTATTTGTGGTCTTACCACCCAGGTTAAATGTCCATATCTGTGAAATGGACAAAGCCCCACTTACTGATTACTGCTAGGCAAGGAAAATACTAGGCTGACCAGTCATCTGAAAGTTGTATTTTAAAGTTTTAAAGGACATTTATGCTACATTCTTGGGTTCTTTGTAGTGCTATCATTTTAGTTCAGGACAAAACATAAGTAGTGTTTCCAGCATTCAAGCTGTCCATATACAGCTTTTTCAGTTATACTTCTACACTCCACTTCTTAATTTTTAGTGGTAAATTGGGTTAAGAATGGTGCAGATACAGTAACTAGTAACTACTTGCTCTCACTTGTCATGCCCTCAGGTGGAACAGCTGTTTGTAATGAGTCAGAGGAAACAACACTCAATCAGAAAATGTAAAAGAATCATGTAGCAAACTGTGGGGCCACAGCAGGAGTACCAGCCTGCAGAACATACTCATAACAGCTGTTGTAACCACATGGCTGAATGAGCATCTAAGATGACCTTGGTCATCTAATTTACTGTATTAGCCTAATATGTTCCTTGATAAATAATACTGACCTCCAGTATGTAGGATAATAGGTTGTGGAGCATGAAATTTCTGAGTAGAGGTGGCTGAGGGATGGTGTCGTGGTGGGGTGCAGGGAGGAATGTGTCAAACACATTTCAAAGTCCCAATAGTAGCATGTACATTGTCTGACTGGAGGTCACGGGGGAAGGTCAGAACTACAACAAGCTCTAAGGTTCTCCTGTCACTTTTGGAAGAAAGAGAATCCAGTACAGTAGCCTGGAAGACTGAGACAGATCATGGTGCCTTCTGCCTTTCTTTTTCGTTGTTTGCAAGAGGTGAATACTTTTGCAGAGCTTTTTTTGTAGAGAGTTATTTGTGTTTGACCAAATTGTGCAGCAATGAATGTCAATACCCAGAATTTTGTACTGCCTTTACAACTCATTTATACCTAACTTTGCTAATGTGTAAGTGGTAAAGGCAAAGGAACACCAGGAATACCTAGGGATGAAGAAAAAGTGGAGGCATTCAGTACTTTTTTTTTTACCTCAGTTTTTAGTAATACTGATGGACTTTGGACTACCCAGTAAAACATTCTCTTCATTTAGAAAATGATGATTCCTTAGTTTGTACTTTCATGCTATATGTAATTCTCAAAAAAGATGTGTTTGTTTTTCTTTAAAGACAAATACATTTAATATTTATTGAGCATCCTCTGTTAGGTACTTACAGGTCTGGTGTCTGTATTTTGTATGAACATGTATGATGGTCATCATTTTGAAAAGGAATGTGTAGCAGAACAGTTTTTCTGGTAGTCAGATAATTCTGAGACTCTCCAGTAATATTCACTTCCACTTTATTTTCCTCTGTGCTATGCTACTTATTTAAGAATTGGCACTTAAATCATGGGATTACTGAAGGATGAATTTTAAATACTGATGAAGTATGAACAAGGGATGTGAAAGGTCTGGACAATCCTTTGAATACTCAGGAAGGACATACTGGTGAAGGTTGAAGGTTAATTCAAATCTAAGCCAAACTTTTCCTAGATTGACTAAATTGAACTGGAGGCTTTGTGAAAGTCTGAATTGTTATATTTTAATCAAGAAAGATCCTTGAGAAGATTTAATTAATTATAAGCATAAAAGAAAACTAACAGGTGATGAACTTCTCAGAATCATTTAACAAGGGCAACTTTTAGTATTATTTTTGAATTAGAGAATCACCTTATACTAGCTGGTTCATTTTGTATAAAGTGGTTTTCATTATTTTTTAAGTTCAATAGTTGGATGAACATCTATTTAATCTAAAGAAAATGTATTTGCATTTATTTTTTATTTTTTTAGAAGGTAAATGATTGAGAGGAACTGTAGACAAATGCTGTTCATCTGAAATGGTAGAATTTTGCCAAAATAAAGCCTTAATGTTAAAGAGTCTCAGAGATTTTTATTTGTTTTCAGGCAGAGAAACTTAAGTTCTTGTGGGGAAGTGAAGCATATTTCTTTGCAGATTTGTCTAGCTGATTATTTTTCCGTCCTTACAATATGACTAGATTTTTACCAGGAAGAAAGAGTAATAGAATTGGATGTGGTTAAATATCCTTTTAAAATTGAAGTCCTCTGATATTTTCTGAGAAAGTATCTGATTAAATATAACCCAGCTTGGACAAATGCCTGACAGGTATTGACTGGTGGTCCTTCTTGAGGAAGAGTGACACTTCTATCCTTTATTTTATGCAATTCATCAGGACAAACCAGCCCACAGATCTTTGCAAAAATTTCTAACCCCAAATACTGTGTCAATTCAAACAGCACTTGTACAACTAAGTGACAGTCTATTGTGCTTCTTTAGAGAGTTAATTTTTGGTGTCAGTTATAGCATCATAATATGCATTGTATTATTGTTCTACTTAGTGAATTGCTGATGTGTATAATGATGCACCTGTTAGTCAAGAAATCCCTCAGAAGCCAAACGGTGCTATAAAATTGACATACTCGCACACAGCCAGAACTGTCAGGATGTTTCCTCTGCATTATGCAATATTTTCTGCTTTATGGCCATTAAAGGCAATAATAAAACATCTGTCGCTGAGTGGTATGTTGTCAAATTCAGTGAAAAGCAGTGAGATGCAGATAGGAAAGTGATGCCCAGTGAAATAGAGAAGTACAGATCAGTGTTTTTATTATCAAATCTGTTGTGTTTGTTTTTCTTTCTTTTTTTGTTTGTTTGTTTCTGCATATATATGTATTTGCCCTAGGCAGGAACTTGCCAGACAGCACATAAGTGCTGGAGAAATTACCAACTTTTGTGCTTACAAATTTGTACTAAATCTAACATAATTTCATTTAGTTTCTGGAAATAAAGCTTTGTGACATGTTACCAATGAATTTCACAACTTTCTGGTCTACTGTTAGTGCTGACAAATATTCTGATTTTTGTCTTTCTTATTGTTCAGTTGGACTCCCTTCATTACCACAGAGAAAAGGTGAAGGGAGAGAATAGAAAGACATTCTATATAACTTTAGCCACAGAATCATAAAGAAAATTGATTTAACAGGTATTTGTTGCATTTTAATCACACCATACTTGGGCTTCCCAGTAATGCTCTGAATACTAGGGAGCTTTGGAGCCTTAACTACATTCCTGTAGCATCTCTCCTGACCACCTGAGTTGCAGTTGAGGCTGCTGACAGTGCTAAAGAAGACATCAGGACCTCTGCAAGCTCTCTGTATGTGTTTGTAAGCTTTTTCACTGAAAGGGCAGAGAAGATTGCTTTCTCAGAGAATCACAGAATGTTAAGGGTTGGAAGGGACCTAGAAGATCATCTAGTCCAATCCCCCTGCCAGAGCAGGATCACCTAGACCAAGTCACCCAGGAACAGATCCAGGCAGGGCTGGAGTGTCTCCAGAGCAGGAGACTCCACAACCCCCCTGGGCAGCCCCTGCCAGGCTCTGGCACCCTCACTGGGATGGGTGAACCATATGGGTGAACCATAGTTTTCTAGAGAATTCCCAGTTTACTTGTTGCTGGATGAAAAATGCATCTTGATACAGTCATAATCTTGTAGATTCCCAGTCTTTTCTAAGAGGAGTGGTTCAGCTGATGGATATTATTTGATATTACTGTTGTAAGTACCCAGAGGTATCAACAGCAAACAGACCTGTTGCTTTGGTATTAAGGTCATATAATGCCAATATGACAAGGCTTAAAGGCAGGTGTCACATCAGAAGTGCATTGTTCAGTCTCGGGCAAAGATTGATAAGTGATTGAGCTGTTATATGCCAGAAAAATATGATTTCTGTGTTTTGCCCCCCCTTTGTGGTGAGACATGGCCACGTGGCTTGTATCAGGCAGATGAGATAATCTAGGGATCCTTCTTGGACAAGATGTGATGTTAATTGCTGAAAGACCTACCTAAGACAGGCTTATGTTTGCCCCAACAGCTAACAATCTCTGGACACTTCCACCTGAGTATCATTTTCCTATAGTCCTCTCAACTTGAATAAGAAGAAAACTGAAGGCTGGAGGGTAAACTATTCAAGAGAGTTGAATTCACAGATGTAGTCAAAAGCACAATGATGAACTGAATGTATGAATTGCTCTATCCTGCTTCTGTGCTGATTATATGATTGATCTGCTTTTTTCAGTTTTGTACTTCCATAGCATTTCATTTCTTCTTGTTTAATATTTACTCACACCTTTACCTTTTCTAGTTGCAGATCAAAAACCTGAAATGGTGATTGGAAGATCTTCACAATTTCCTATCAAACCACCAGAAGCTTAGTCTGGATAACACTTGTTTAAGCAAAATTTATGTGAAATTTAGTTCTTATATATAAACCTCTTTCTTTGTCACTTAAGAATGATGTTAGGCAGGAAAAGTCATAAAACCAGCTTGTTGACTTTCTGTAAGTAATGATGTTAGGAAATACATCATAGACCTTTGTGAACAAGTCTGCTGGTACCCAGAATTGTGTAGCCTTTTGAAAGCTAGTTTTGGCAAGACCTGATAGATTAATTTCTTAAGTGCTTTCATGAATTAAATGAGTCCCTCTCTATTGCTAATAGCAAAATACAGATTCCTAAGAGGAACGTTGCAAAGAGTGTCTACTGTTTGCATACAATTACAAATGTTTACCCTATAGGCAGCTCCAGAGATAATATGTTAAGATAAAGAATTGCACATTAAATATTTCTGAACAGAAATGTTATAGAACATTTGAAAAGGTGTTTTGTGAAACTAAGCTCAACCTCAGATTCTGGTTGTGCCCTGGGCTTTTTGATATAGCCAATGGTCTTCTGTGACAATTTAATAATGTCTTGTCCCACTCAGAGGACAATGAGGGAGGTGAATCTTTGTGATCCCTCGAAAGTGGCTGTCCCTGCATGACAGGGCTGCCAGGGTGGCAGAGTCACAACAAAGACTCCGAGGAACAATAACAAAATTTATTAGTTCTCCCTAATCAAACAAGAAAGAAACGGTACAGATAAAGGACTCTTTCGTAGGCAACAGTTTTATGGTGCAAGAAAATTTAGTGGAAAAGAAAGAAAGAGTTATTAGAAAAGAATAAAAGATAGGGGGAGTGAGAGAGTGAGGAAGAGAGAGAAAGGGATAAGAAAGAGAGAAAAGGTTATCACCACCCATGGATCCAGCAACGTCTTACTGGATTGGTCCAAGTCTTCTGTTCTTCAGTGGTGGGTGCACATGAATTATTATTTTTCTATCTCTTTTATACTTTTGAGATATCTGTGTGACATTCC
>VYZU01050128.1:0-29184 GCA_013401355.1 Ceyx cyanopectus
CCACAGTGGCAACAGTGCAAGGGGATGAATTTCTTTCAACTTTTCTAAAGCAACACTTGCAGTGATTAGTTGACTTGACTCTTCAGGAGGTGAGCCTGGTGAAGCATATCCAGCTTTTCTCTTTTTTTTTTTTTCTCTCTTTCTTCTTCTCCTCTTGGTTGTTACAAGTCCTCCACCTTGCAGACCTCTCCCTTGGCCTGGTAACCAGAATGGGAAGGTAAGCAAAACTTGCTTCTAGCAGCAGAACAGGAAAAGTGGATGTGCTGTCTCATACCTTGCAAAGCACAGTGGTGTTTCTGCTGCGTCCATAAAGGACTGCTGACAAACATCTCCAAGCCACATACTCAGCTGGAGACAAAGACACTGCCCAGGTTATGAAAAACAGCAAAGTACCTGGCAACCCCAAATAAGTGCCACAGAACCTTTTTGTGGTTAGGCTATGTAGCTTTTACTCTTGACAAATACAAGTGGCAAGAAAGAAATGTGCAGGGACATAAGTGTCTTCACATGACTCAGAAAAGTAAATCTGTCTTCTTGCTTAATCCAAGTGCTCTGATCACAGCACAAGCACTTTGCTGGCAGCACAGAGTGGTAAAATCAGGCTAGTTCCTATGGGCAGTTCTGTGATTTTCATGGGATTATTGTGACACAAGTTCAGGACTAAGCATTTAGCCAGTAAACTTTCAAAAAAAAAAAAAAGCCTATGAAACACAGACTCTGAGAAAATAAAGAGAAAGTGGAGTAAAAAGATGAAGTCAGGTTTCATTTCATCAGTCCTCTCTCTGTGATGAGTTTCAGGGATGGAAGCTGATTTCAGTGTGATGTGCCTACTGGTTGTCTCACTTCTAATCTTCATGTATTTGCTTTAACATTTGATCATTTCCTTGATGGAAAGTTTGCCCTTCCCTAGTTTTTTTCCACGACTGAACAGGGTTCAGTATCAAATCCACTGACACAGATTTACTACATGGAGCCACAGAGGATGATTTCAGCCAACACCTGCTGTGAGGCCTCCTGCTCATTTAAGGATACATGGCCAGAGAGCATTGAGTGAAGCAGGTTTTTGTCTTAATTCTCTTCTGTGCACTGCCAAATGTATTTTTAGCAGTATGTCTCTCTGACCCTGCCAACTTCATTCTTAGTGAGATCCTAATATATGCTGGCTGCTGCTCTGGGACTGTGGTTTCTGCTTTCAGGCTGATTTTGTTTATCTGCTACAGCCTGACTACAGGGAAATGCATCATGCTGTCTCAATGGCAAGTTGACAGGTTTTCAAGCACTTCTCAAACCTGATTCAGGCAGAGTTTACCAGAGGGACAGCTTAAACTACTCTGCCAGCAAAGGGAACCTGATGAGTTGCTTGCACCCAAGGCCAGATCCCCCCTGTGCATTCATCTCCTGTGCAGGGAAGTCCTTCTGCTTTCCCCTGGGTGGACAAATGGTAGGGTCATAGCCAGGGTAAAGTAAGAAAGGTATGAACCCTGCACCCATGGGAGGGGTAGCAGGAGGGAGCAAATACACCAGAATTTCTGTAATTCCTGCTGCTGCCTACACAGCAGACTGAGCAGGCAGCAATGGCAGCACAGAGATAGGAAGGCTGGAGGCCAGAGAGAGGGAGGAGAGGAAGAGAAGCAAGTGGGAGATGTTTAAGTGCTACATCTTCTTCCCCACATTTTGTCATGTCCCCAAGTATCATCCATCCTCCCATGTTCCCACTGCACATGAGGTAGGGTGAATATGGTTCATGCAGGCTGCACCCAAATGTGGCTTTGGCTTTTCCCTTCCTTCCACCACATACTCAAGCTCATTCCCAGGCTGGCTAGGGGGACACAACAGGCAGCCTGAAGCAAAGGGGTTGTACCTGGAGTAGCCTTATGTTTTCATCCCAACACCTGTTTGTATTTATTGGGTTCAAGAAGTGCAGGAGTTGGTGACTGCACCAACTAAATCATTATTAGACTACAAGTAGTAGTCAGGTGGCAAAGCTGGAAACTCAGGTGGCAAAGCTGGAAGCTTGAGTCACATGAATGGTTAGTCAAAATAGGTCAGGGAATCATAGAATCATAAAATATCTCCAGTTGGAAGGTACCCATAAGGATCATCAAATCCAGCTCCCAAAAAAGGTGAAGAGGCCAAATGAATATAGTTTGCCATCTGTGACAGATAAGCAAAAAGGTCAAGACTTATATCCACCAGCAAGCTGCTGAATGCCAGATATTTGCCCTTGAGCACTGAATGAGTGCCCCGGGGATGAAGTTTGAAGCTAAGAGTTGTTTGTGGGTGGATGCAGAACTTTCTGAGGCACTTGCTGGAACCAGATGAAGGTTCCTTTGTCAGCAAACCCTCTGCATCCCCGTGCTTGAGGATGTCACACAAGGTGCCTCTTGACTGAGTGGCAGGGAAGGGTCCTGCTGTAATGACCACTCCCTTTGAAGTGTCCTGCCCTGCTGCACTGTCCATTGCTGGCTTAGGTGCCAAACTCTCATTTCTCCTTAGTTGCTTTCCTTTTGCCTTCAGTCCTATCCTTAATTTCAGCAGTCAGGCACATTTATTGTGGCAGCACAGGGCAGAGTTTGCTCAGAGCTTGCCCTCTTCTTATTTTTCAATCAGGTCTTGACAAACTAGCTAATCCAAAACCTTTCAAGGACAAAGTGGTGGGGCAGGAGGTTGTGACCTTCTGCAATTATTCCACAGCTGAGTGTAGCTGTGCCACAGGACACAGCTTTTGTAACCAGGTTTCATTCCTGTGTTTTCAAACTGAACTCCTTCATTGGTAATGTTTTGAAGATAATGAACTTCAGGGTTTGTTCTTTTTTTTTCTTGGAGCAGGGAACAGGTATTTCATTTTTTTTTCATTTCATATTTTCACATTTCACTATTGCTGTGTGTATTTTGTGACACATAGTATTTTATTAATGCTTCAGTAGGAAAGTTTATCCCCAAAATGGTCATTTTTACAACCATTTTCCAGGAGAGAAAGAAGTGTATTTTCAGCCCCCAGTAACAAAAGCACTCACTACAGAAAATGGAGTTAGTTAAGAAGTCTTTCTTCCTGTCAAGTGAAAAGTAAGTTGTTATCTGTCTACAAGGTCTCTTGACAGTCACTAGTGCTTATTTCAGCTGGAGGTAATAGCATTTTGTAAATGTAACTTCATTCTATCCAAATACTTGTCCATGTAGAGCCAGCTGACAAGGAATGCTGAAAGTTTTCTGTTCCTGTGACAGTCCATAAAATTAAGAGTTATTTATGTCCTTTCAAAAACGGGACCTTGAATTGTTCCTCATGCAAATTTGCTCCACATTTTCTTTTCATCTTGAGGATGGGTCATCTAGCCAGTAAATCCATTAGCCTGAAGAGCAGCAGCAACAAAGCAGTGTAATTTATCAATAATAAGACTGGAAGGTCTCTTACAATCTTCCTACTCTGATGGAAACAGGCTACACTCATCTCCTATAACCATTTGGAGGCCAAAAGTGCACAGTGCATCCTGAGTGAGGGCTCAGAAATTCCTGAAACATGGAGCTTGGGTATTTTTTGTTGTTGTTGCAGCTCTCTGGCCTTGGGTGCAGGATTTCAAGTGCAGAGGCTGACAGGGAAACATCTTGCCCTGGCCTGTGCTTTCTGTGTTAGAAATGGATGTCTGTCTGAGGGGAAAAAAAAAGTTTTCAATAGTTTATGCCTGAATTAAGAAAATTCTACTTGCCCAAGCAGCACTGATTCCAACACTTTCTGCCTTTGAGGGTTTGTAATCTGAATATTCTTCTGAATAGATAATTTCAGTTTATGTTCCTGGAATATGAGTAATTTTTTTAAACAAATGAGATATGTGAGATGCCATTGATAATGTCTTGAGCCACAATTAGAGTTCAGTGGTTACACCCCAGGACAGACCTCTTTCCCTTGAAAAAAACAGATTAAATAGTACTGAGGGTGGGTGACTGCTTTTGCAGTTTATGTTCATGATCTGGTTTTGTAACAGACTTTCTGTGTGATGTGATGGTTTTGAGTTACTTAGACATTATTTTGAGGTGGTTTCTACAATACACAAACCAATGTGAATTCACTGAGCTTAACAGAGGTGCTTTTCAAGCTTTGCTAAAAGATGGAGAACACACCATTTTTAGCAGAATTACATTTACTGTACCAGCTGATACCCAGCTGAACAAAACCAGTGCTGGGAAGACATCACTGATATCTCTAAATTGTGTGTATTAGGAAACTGATCTAAAATTTCCAGACACTCTTCTTGTTCTGGTGTCCTGTTTTAGTTGTAACTTGCACCATTTAAAAAGCAGAATCAATTCATTAGCCATCAAAATCATGCCTGTGCTGTATAGCAAACTACAAATATTGATATGCTCCTTGCCACAGAGTTCAAAGGCAAAGGAGGTGTGTGATATGGAAAATAGAAGACACAAAATGATTTGAGTGTGTGTTACATCACACATGGCTTGTGTAATTATGGAGATTAGCAGTGCTGCCTGCTGGGAATGACTGACAGCTTCCCCAGAAGACCATTAGTAACTAACTACTCATACATGTGCCAGATGTAACAAATGGCATAAAAATCACCTGCTCAAGCTGTTTGTTCCAATCCTAAACCTGTGGGTGGCATATCCTGAAAACATCAAGCATCCTGTGTGATAGAAACTAGTTTTTATATTTTCCTTAGGTTTATTTTTCCTTGGTCTGTGGGCATGAGTGGAGGAAGAGACATTTTAAACAGCAAACACAGAAGTAAAGTAAGATCAGAGTTCAATTCACTGGGTTCAGTACAGTCCTTTGTGTGCATCCTCTCTGCCATGGCCACTGTCCCTCACCAGCTCATTCCTTCTGCATCCCTCCCACCCTCAGCCCCTGCCTTTATTCAGTGCTCAGTTTCACCAGAGTTTTGTTCATACTCTGTGTCTGATTTTCAGATGACTAATTTCCTCTTGGTCACCTTATAGTATTTATTGTAACTATCTCCAATGCTTTGTAAGGAGTCAATATGCCTTCATAAAACCCTTTGAAGTCAAAGCAACAGAGCTACCCTTCTATTAACAGGAGGTTAATTTAATGTTCAGGGAAGGTAGGAAAGTTACAGGCAACCCATGCTTCATTCAAAAGTTTGGCCAGTTTGGTTGCTTTGTCCAGCCTAGAAAAAGGGCAGTGATATCAATGCTAGAGTTAATTAAAGAAAAGACTCAATGCTTTTATTTTCACACAAGTAGTATAACCAGAAAGAGTCTGCACACAAACCAGTCAGCAAAATACACCCAGCACACTCCTTTCCTTGTGGACATCCCTGACTACAACAGTTCCAGCCACCATCAAAGCAGTCACAAATTGCATCACACTTACTCTGATATCAGAGACGTGTCACTGGTGTGGGATACCAGATGCCTGAGGCTGCCAAGTTGTTTTGGGAATTAGACACAAGGAAATGCTGGAGAAGCTGGCAGAAAATCTGGTTTTAAGGGGTATCCTCCACCAACCTTGGACTCCTGTTGAATTGCTGTGCCTCGCTTGATCTTTCAAGTTTTGATGCTGAATTATTGGATTTCATCTTAAATAATTAAACAAATATTCTGCTACAGTTTATTCATTCAAAAAAGCCACCCCTGTCATAACATTTGTCTTAAACCAAGATGCTACCAAAACTCCTTTATAGCAACTAACATTGCAGTCAGAGAGACAAGAGATGCTCATTCTCTGCTCTTCTCTGTAATGGCACAATTCTGGTGTCAGTTTTCCCTAATCTATTACTCAAGATTTATAGTAGTACAAGTGAAAGAAAGTTTTAATGGCTTCACATATTATGAAGCAGATAGAAATATTTGAAGTGAAAACCAGAAATCAGGATTTTAGGCTCCAGAGTTGTCATATGCATGTCCTGAAGTAAAGGAATAAAGTCACCTTGCTCTTACCCACTGCTTTAAATAAAAGATATGAAATTCTAGCACCTTTTTAAAAAAACCTTAAAGTATAAAGACTTCTGCTCTCCAAATCAGTATGTTCACTTAACATGCAGTGAGCTAGACTTGAAAGGTCACAAGGTAGCACTGAATCATTATCTATTTAAGAGAATTAAAGGATAACGGGAAAAAAGTCAAGTCTATTTTTAGCTTTGAAATTTATGGCCATGATAGCATCCAGCCAAATTAAAGTGATCTGATCAAAAAGCTGAAAAGTAAGGATATCTATCCTTCATGCATCTTTAAAAACAGTACAAACCAAGATGTTGGAACCGTAGGGAAGAAGTTAATCTTACCTTCAACTAAAAGATTTACTAAAGCCCATGGCAAAGAATTTAAATGTTAACGGATCAATTTCTCTTGCAGAAATACAGTTCTACTGATTCTCTTACATTTGTTATTAATTTACAGGCAAGGCTCCATAGAACAGGCAATTTAGGATGGGAGAAAAGCAATTTATCTTTGTATAATAAGACCACGTGAAACTCTACAGCCATTAAGAGCTTCTGTGTGGCCTCAGAGTTGTAAGATTAGGCTAAGTAGCTAAAGATAGTCAAGTTACTGAGACCCTCCTATCCCACATCCACCATTCTGTAGGGAACAAACTACTTAGGGACTTCTTATAAAACTTTATTTATAAAGTTTATACAGTTATATCTGTGTATCAGGATGCATTTTTAAGGAAAAGCTAATTCAAGGGAGATTTGAACACGGTGAGAACTGGAGTCAGTTTGGTATATTGTAAAATAAGTGCCATAATCATCTAATCATGACAGTGAGAGTGAGAGATTCATCACAAAACAATAGCTCCCCACTCCAGTCAGAAGAGACAAAAGATCATTTTATTGTGGACATCAGCTGAGGTGGCCCAGGAGTCCCTGTGTTTCAGCCCTAGGTAAAAATGAATCAGCACCTGCAACAACAGAGTCAGGAAGCTCTGACCAATCCATAAAGGCAGGAAAAGGCAGGGGTTATTTTGCAATCTTTGGGGAACACCATTTAGAATGAATTATTTATGGCCCAGAAGAGATATTTTTTGCTGGCATTGACTATGGGATGGCTGTGGTGCCTTATGCCAGCAGGTAATGCCCTTGGAGGCCTGTGCATGTGCAGAGATGCACTGTGCCCTGTGCCACGCAGCAGAACTTGAGCAGAAGCCCCTGGGAAGCTGCCATGGAGTTCATTCCAAACCTTTCACAGCATCATCCCTCACTATCCCTTGCCAATGAGTTGGGCAGACTTAGAGCAGTGTTGGGAAAGATGAGCAGCAGGAGCCTGGTGCACACATGGGCTTCTTGATCCTCTGCACCATCCTGCATCTTTTTATTAGTCCATCACCCCAAATGTTTTCTCTCTTCCACATCTTTTTTTTCAGCACAGCTTTTGCTTTCCTTGCCCCAGGGCTGTTTTCTCTTTTGTTTTCTGATGCTTTCCTTTCCCGGGGAGAGCCAACAAACCTTTCCAATCCACAGTGGTGTTAGGTAAGGAGAGCCACAATCCACTGGAGCCAGTTCTGATTTTAACCAAAGCAAATTCATTTTACCTTCTGTCCTCTGAAAGGCTTGCCAAGCTTTACTGGGTGCCCCAGGGAGTCTGGGGGTGGTTGGAGGGAAAGCTGGAGGTGCCTACAACAGAAAGGTTAGAGTTAGCAGGTGGCAAGAGATGACCTGGGGTGGTATGTGACCATTTGCCAAATGCTACCTTAACTCACCAGGAAAGATCATAGAAGGTATTGGGCTGGAAGGGACTTTCAAAGGTCACCTAGTCCAACCCCCCTGCAATGAGCAGGGACATCTCTGACTAGCTCAGGCTGCTCAGAGCTTCGTCAAACCTGGCCTTGAATGGCTCCAGGGATGGGGCCTCCACCACCTCTCTGGACAACCCATTCCAGTGAACTATCACCCTCAGATTAAAGAACTGTTTCCTAATGTCTGCTGCACCACCCAGCTTAGTATTGTCAACAGACTTGCCCTCAGTGCCACTGTCTATGTCATTAATGAAGGTATTAAACAACACTGGTCCCGGTAGGACCCTTAACACTTTGGCTGGTTTGTATCAGATACATTTCCCACAGTCCCTTTGCCCCACCAAAATAGACTTGATGAAGCTCTGAAGAAGTACAACTTGAGCAAAACAAGTGAGCTTTGAACACTCCAGGCCATCCAGGAGCTCTTCCATCTGCAGGCCAGAAGAAAACTGCCTTGAGCAGTCTTCCATCCACTGTGCTGTCTGCACATCAGCCCATGTGGTCTTTGCTTTCTTCTAGTCCCCCCTTTGGAGTGGCCTCAGAAGACCATCTGTCAGTTAGGTTAGCATATGTGGCTTTGTTTCCAGATTATAATTATGGTATTAATCTGCAATGTAAACATGCAAGACATTATTTTAAATTACTTTTAGATGAAAATGAGTGAATATTTAATTCCTGGTTGCATGAACATCCAGCAGCCCTAAGGGTTTCAAGAGTACCTGAAGGCTGTGGATTTAACACAGAAAAACCATGTGTAGCATACACCCAAAAGAAGAAAAGTAGCTTTGCCTTTTCAGTGTAATGGGACAATAACACAAGTTAAGCAATGTGATGGTAGCAGAGTTTTGAGAAAGCCTCTTTGAATGTTAAAATTCTTGATTTAAATATTCCATCTTAGTGAACACTTTAATTTAGTTTCCTTACACATACCCTCCCCCTGCACTGATACAACAGCAAATTATTTTTACATTGGAAAGCTTAAAAGTACTTCTACAAGGACTTCCAGGAGCAAGAGGGATGCCAATGTATTGTGAATACTGATTGAACATGGGCAATCTGAAGGTTAGGGCTAAGTGGAAGCAATCTAGTCCTTGCTTTAGAGAAAGAGGCATTTTCCCCCTCACATCCCTACAAAATGAAGCTTTGCTCTGTTGTTTATGCTGTGGTGAACACTTCTGACCAGGTGTGGAACTGTGCTCAGTCCAGAGCTGCTGCACCCATTTCAAAGCCCCAGTCTGTGTTCTGAGATTTTCTTTCCATGCACAAGGCCACTGCCACTGTGTTACAGTTTTCCTGAGCCCATGAGCAAGTGATTTCAGCTCGTGATTCCTGAATTGCTGGTTTTCTGTACTGCATATTCAGCATTGTTTCTTCATCTGCTGTTGGCATCATCTTTCAGAGAAAACAGACAAGTGCCACTGCAGTGCCCCCTCCTTGCTGCTGCCCTAATCACACCCCCTCCATGCTTTCTGTACACACAGTCCTGTCCCCCATCTGCCTCTGTACTCCACTTGCTTCCCTTGCACTACCCTCCTGTTGTATACTATATTTCTGCCATGCCATATGTCCTCACACATCTTTCTGGTTTGGATTTTGCTCTTTCTCTTTTTTTTTTTTTCCTCTTTTTTTTTTTTTTCTGTCTCCTTGAAGCTCCATTGCCATTCCCTTCACTGAGCACCAAACTGTTGCCTGCTGTTGTGATCCACACACTCATATGTCCCCTGACTCCCTGTCACACTTGTCCCCAAGCATTATCTGCACTCCCCTTACTGTGATTTTTAGCTTTTCCAATCACCCAGGAAGTAAAAGGGGATTTGACCTGGGCAAAAAAAGGGGGATTTGACCTTGAGCAAGACAATATTTCTAACAGACAATTAGATGGTCCCTCTTTTGTAGCACGTGCTCATTTAATAAAGTTATATAAATATATATAGTGGTAATCTGTCCTTCCAAGTCAAATATCCACGAGCTTACTATTACTGCCTATGACAGTGTGTGATTGTCTCCTACACAACATTCCATATCTATATGTAATTCTTTCAAGTAACATGTTGGATTTTTTTTGTCTATTGCTATGGTATAAATTCAGGTTTTTTACCTGTTTTGTATTTCAAAATATATAAATTTTTACCCTGACAAACTAGCCTAAGGTAGAGCAAGATCTGGCCAGAGTGCTTTGGCTGTTAGTTCTGAGCAGAACGGGATGTGAAGCCTTTCTGTGGGACTGAACTTTGACACTCTGCTCTGAAATAGGTGGGATCCCTTTCCTCAAAGAACTTTGATTGTTTATGTCACAGGCTTTTGTTTCTACTACTCCGTAAAGCACAGTGCTAAGGCTTCCTGGGAAGTGTGAAGACATGCCACCTCCAGAAGCATGGAGCACCAAATGTGTGTTCTTTCGACACATCAACAAGATCAGGAAACAGCTGCAGGGACCGGATCGCAGAACACGGGCTAAATGAACAGCCACCATCCTGGGAGAAGTTCTTCATTAGCTGAAGGAGCCAACTGATGCCTACTAGATCCAGTTTTAACTGCAGAGCAGACAGGAGAAGTCTAATTCAGGCAGGCTATAAATTACACTACATGCTCATTCTTTGTCATGATCTCCAATCTGTTCCTCCTGGTGAAAGAAATATTTCTTTCACTACTATATTAAGCCAAGAGGATGGTATGGATTTTTGTGCAAGTAATGATCCATTCTACAGGCTTGTGAATCTATATAAATGCTGTATTAGCAGACTGCAAGGTCTACCTTCTAAAATGACATTTTCCTCAGCATTTGTTGTTCCAGAAGAAAACAATGTGTCTTCTTAGGCCACATACAGTTCTTGTGAAAAATAGGATTTCCTGCTGCACTGCCATCTTTGACATTTTCTTCAGGCTTTAGGATTAAATATAACCAGCCTTGCAATGAAGCTGTCTCAGTCTCAGCTTTTCCATATTTAAATGTTCCAGAAAGTTAGTTTCAAGATGTAGTAAGCCTACAAAGCTTACTCAGTGCCACTCACAAGGTCAACTCTATTTTCCAGCGTGTATTAAAGGTAGGAAAAGCCTTTAAGCTGTCTTAACCTGCCAGGATCAAACCCAGCTGCAGGTGCATGCTCCCTTAAAAATATACTACAAGTCTGACCTCATTCTGCATAGTCAACAGCAGCCTCTACACAGAAGGACCATGAACTTACTACTGGATTGACTGAAAGCACAGCAAAGAGGAACTTCTGAGCAGAGCTATACTACATGTTGCTCCAGCACTACACTCTAGATGCTTTTTCCCTGCAAGGATCTCCTCCAGCTGCTTATTTTGGACTCACCCACAGACCTGTGATCTGCATCTTCCACCTTGACAGAGAGAAATTTCTCCATCAGCTGCACGGACAAGCAACTAGTCTGAATTCCTTTACACCTTTGGCCTCCTGCAACCCCATTCCCATTTTCCTAATGTCATGCTGCAGATGTTTCCTCTGCATTGCTGGGCCAGGAGCCTGTGCTTCCTATTTTTGATTACTACCATTTTATTGGCTTTTCAAATGACTTAAAAGCATTCTTTTCTTTCAGGCTGCTTCCTCACTTCATAGACTCAGTACTAGGCACCAGCCACCCTGATCACCAGCAGCTGAGGGCTGCAAGGAGCTCTCCCAACCCCAGTGCTCCCAGGGTGTCACACCCCAGCTGCTGCTTATACTCCACCCAAGGGTGCTGTTAAGGGCACCACAGCAGCTCTGTGCATCCCGTTGCCAGCCTGATGGACTAAGAGCTTGGGAAAACCTGTGTGGCACCAAGGGAAATGGAATGTTTCCTACTTGGCTTCCCCATCCCCTCTCAGGGATTCACTCCTGCTTTCAGGACTGCTACTGATGAAGCATCTTTGAAGTAATTAGCAGAACTGCTGGACTCTGGCCTTTCATGCCATCTCTTCCTAATCATTTACATATCTGCAGCCAAGGAACTAATGGGTCTGTCTGTGAACCTCTTTGTAGCTGTTCCAGCATCAGGTTTGTACAATCCATCATAAATCAGAATTAAGATTTTAAAGCTGAGTGTCCCTAAAATGCTATTTCTTTTTAACAAGAGAGTTATTTGCAGTCCATGCCAGAAGACAATTACAGATATATTTGTTTTCATCTGGAAGATATAATTTCTAATGTACCAAGAATGTATTATATATAATATATACCATATTATATATATTTTTTTATTATTTTTTTTTTTAATAAAAGTTTTGCATTTGTAAATACTTTGAAAAACAATTTTCTAACCATCACTATTCAGAACAAGTACTGGCCAAGCTTTTATATTTATGTTTTGTACATGTGTCAGTGTTTTATCACTTTGGTAAAACAAAAGCAAAGCCCAGAAGTTCCCTGAAAATGGCAGTATTTAAAGGAATGTTCAGCTGAAATTTTCAATTTTGTTATACTGCTAAAGAAAGTGAAATTAAATGACCCGTGCTGTTCTAAACCCATCAATTGCAAAGCCTCTCTCTGCTCCCCAAGAAAGAATGACTCTTGCAGGGCCAGATTAGGCAGCAAAAGCTACAGAAATCATATCCTTCAGAAAACTCATTGCAAGGAGAGTATGCTAAGATTTGCCTGGAATTTTTGAGCAGCAGGGAGCACACACAGCAAAGTTTGTTTGCTGTGGTATCAACAACCTTAAAGAGATCCAGAGTATTCCCAAATATGAAGAGCCATGATTAAATCACTGTATGGACTGAATACACACTCTGGAGGGGTTTAAACAATGAGTAGATGTAGAATTTGAGGCTGTGGTCTAGTGTTTAGAGAGATGTTGGGTTGGAGGTTGGACTTGCTGATCCTAGAGGTCCTTTCCCACCATAATGATTCTATATTAATATGTGTTGGCTAACTGGTTGGCCAAGAAGTCAGTAAAACTTGAAGCCCATCCCTTGAGTTGTTACTGGTGTGACTAGTGTCACTGGAGTCATCCCCAGTCCCTCAAAATCATCTCCACAAGGCTGGCAGCCCAACCCATCTCTGCCTGACCTCCCATCCCCTGTCCTGCTCTGTCCACAGCATCCCCCAGAAGCAAGGACTGTGCCCTGCAGGTGACTGGGTGAAGCACAAATGGAAGGGACCATAGTCCACAGGTTGAAGACACGAGGGGTATCTCCTCAGTGTCAATTATCTCTGCTGGTACAGCACTGATAGAAGTAGCAGGACCCCAGCCAAGTGAAGGAGAACCATGGGTTGCAAGTGACTTCAGTTCAGTGGCACAAGGAACTCCAGCTCATTTTCAGAACAAATGCATTGCAAAGAAACCTGCAGAATGGGAGAGAAAGCTGAAAATGAGATTTTCACAAAGGAAATCAGAATGAGCTTCCAGAACTGCCTGCCAAAAGAGAATAAATTAATTTGGGAAATACGAGTGCTGGCAATGAATGAACTTCTCCAAATGCAGATAATTGCTGAGCAGAACAAGAAACTGGGGGTGATAAGAAGTCAAATGTGTGTGGACTGGAGGAGCTGGTGTGGAAAGCCTGCAGCCTCTTTGAGCCTGAGACCCTGAAGAGACCCTCAAGCTGGTGGCTGGGCAGTGCTGGGCACCCTGTCTCCTGAGCACCTGCATCACCAGGGCTGCTCTGGAGCTGGTGACCTTACAAGGCACAGCTCACAATGTTGAGAAGACTTAGTCCTGAGGACTTCCAGTCTCCTGATGCAACCCACCTCACAGGTGGAGAAGGAGACATCAATTTGTCAAAAACAAAGTACAGAGTGCCCTGAAATCTGTTGGGATTCTCCTATTTCTGCAGAACATTTGTTGGATTGCTGTTCCTCATGGGAAGGATGTTCCTTGGGAAGTTCCTAACTGGTTGACCTTGTGCACAGATGTAGACACATGAGGCCCCATTCAAGTCAACACTGGTCACACTGACACTGCACCAGATTGCATCTGGGAATTGGATTCACAATTCAAGGAAATGTAGAGAGCCTGGAGCTTGATTCTGGGAAGCTGGATTTTTGTTCCCTACAGTCTGCTTGGCTAAAAAAGGTGCAAGACAAAACCCTTTGTATTCATGCTGCTGTTCTTTGGCTTTTCAAGGCACTGTCTTTATGGCCTTTCATTCAGGATGTGATTTCAACTCTAGGTAGCATATTTTCTTTTTAGTTATTGTCTGATAATTATCATCTTAAATCCTGCAACAAAACATGTTTTTCCTCATACTGTATAAAGAAATCTTTGGTTCTCCCTCAGTATTCTGGCCATGGGGAACAATGCTTATCTATTTTTCACAACACCCTTTCAACCCCCTGCTTCTTGCTACAAAACCTCCAACTGTCTCTTCACTAAAAAACCTGTTAATGAAGATAGTTAAACATTTACTGTATTTATATGAATGATTTGTCTTATTTAAATTAGGCACACGCTGGCATATGTTCTTGAGTGCAGTTACCCACTGGTATAAAGCATATTTAAAGAACCAATTTGGGTCAGTAGCTTTGCATCTTGTGCAGTTATTGCAGCAAGGGCAAAGCAGGATGCTTCTGAGTCTGAACAACAGTTTTCAAGTCTCCCACGTCAGAAAAGGCAGTGGGAAATTGAGCTCAGTGGGCTAAAATTGGAAAGAAATTAAGGGACTTGGGAAATTATCATTTACACAGCATGACTAGGCTTCAGTCAAGGCAAGACTTATCATTTACTTTGCCTCAACACCAGACTTCTTTACAGTTTGACCAAATGACTTTGATTTTCTTGCCTTATTGATATGTCCTTTCCTTCTGTTACTTTGATGCCAGCACTGGCGAGGACAACAAACAGACTTTCCAGAGAAGCTGCCAAAATAACACTATCCAAAGTGAAGTATTTACCTTTTTCCTCAGTCTGGATTCATTTCAGTCTAATGGAATGAATCCCAGTAATCAAACAGCTTGTTGTGAAGGTCACCCTGTATTGCAAGATTTAATTAACAGCATAGATATGCGTCTGTACTGATAGATAGATCTGTATTTATATATATGTATCAGTGAATGGGAGATACCAACTGGAACAAATGCTTAGTAGGAGTGAATAAATCAACTTGTAAAAAATGAAAGAACCTCCTCATTCTTGATTACATGAAGTCTCAGTGGAGTCTGAGAATTGGATCATCATCAGAAATAAAGGCAAGGAGCATCACTGAGAGAAGCTACCAGGAATTAATTGCAAGCAGGAATGTTCTGATGCAAGACTGACTGCAACTACAAGTCATTAATTTTTAAATACAAGAAAAAGTGTGACGGGATATTAAGTCTCCTAGCACAGTGGAGCCCAAAGGATTTTTGTTTAAATTCCAGCAGCAAATGTTTGCAGAGAAAAAATTGTTTTATTGCTTTGCTGAACAGTTTGTATTTGATGAATTGCACCCTGAGAATGGCACGATTCATCACGTGAAGATTACAGAACAAACCAGAGACAAGAATTGGATACCAATTGAATATATGGTTGAAAATTTCTGACACCAGTATCCTAAATTACAGATAACTGATGAACACCCAGAAAGTGCTGCCTTGAATTACCAGTATTTTATTTAAAGCGTTTCATATCTATAATCCAAGTAATTTTGATTGCATAGTGCCTGGAAATATTTAATATTTTCTCTAAAACCTGTATGATAGAAAAAGCAATAGCTGATGGAGTTTTGGGGTGACATCAAGGTGGGAGGAACTGCAAGTGAGTAAATGCAGGATGAGAACTTAAAATCTTGTCAGAAGAAAAGTACGATCAGAAGATAATAAGATTTAACAGGAACAAGTGTACTCAAATCACTGTAATTTTGCATTTTAGTTACTTACTATTAAGAAGGTGACTTCTAATTGTGATTTATAGTAATCTGTAATACTTGCTAGCATGCTTAAAATACCATACACTGATCATGACCACAACATACTCATGCCATCTATTAACATCTATTAAGTTGCTTGTCATTCTTAATATTTGGGGAATACTTTATGAAGAAATACACTGCAAAAACACACACAGAAAAACCCTCTAATGAACACTTCTTATTCAAATTCTTATTAGTAAAACTTTCCCTCAGAGACCCATGTGGAGAAATATGCAGAAGCCAATTCCTCCACACCAATGTATTAGGCTTTAGCTGTCTTCCCAGGATTTCCCAGGACATCTGCACATCTGCCTTCATCCTGTTTAGCAGGGGAGCACTGATTTCTAGGATGGGAGAAACACCACTCTATACATGACCTCACGTAGGTATGACCCTCTTCTTCATTATGCTCCACTAAGCACATCCATTTCTTCTGAATAAAATTAAAACAAATATTTCTGAATCACACACAAAAAAAATATTTAAGCACTACAATTACCTTCTTAATAACTGTTATTTAAATATAGAGCAATCTTTTATTTAAAAGGTATTAAAATCACATGGGACAACTGCTCTAAAAACTGTCATTTTCCAAAACAGAGCTGGTTTTGTCTAATGGTGGCTTAGCAATTTATTATAAAGACTGAACAAAGACTGAATTAACATTGTGTCCCCTTGCAGTGAGAAGTGCTCATCTGAATAATAGAACTTGACTTAGTGTTTCTATGAATATGGGTGAATTGATGATAATTATCACTGGTTTGGGGTTTTTTTCTTCCCAAGCAAAGATCTTCCACAGATAAATGCTCAGCACTGATTTGCAATTTTTCCTGCAGCACCTTTTTCCTCACAGAACTTGGTCTCATGGTGTGTTAGACCTGCAGAACTATTTTTCTCATGGGGTCCATGCCTTTCATCTCCCTTCAGATTTCTAGAGCCTCCAGATGTGGAGATTTGCAAACACACCCAACACCTACCAAATGATGATGATGGTGGGAATGAGGTGGGGATGGTGCTGGATCATAGACAAAGCACCATCTAAAAACCCACCTTTCTTATTCAGCACTGGAGCTATTCAGCACAGATGACACATGCTCTTCAGCAAGCTTTTATATAGACTTTGTTCTTTCTTGTCTGCTTTCTCTGTTGTCTAAAAGAAATCATTTCTACTAGAAAGTAGAACAGTACTACAGATTGCAGTGAAGTGTGGACAGCCCTGAGCTAATTGCAAGCCAGAGTGAGACAGGATGGTGGCAGCTGGCCAGGAGCAGCTGCATGAGGATCTAAGCTAGGACTTTGCCTCAGCTAAACTTCATCAGATCTGTGCACTAGTTCATTTATAATTAAGTAACCAGATCATTTATAATTAATTAGCTGTAATCCATTGAATTATAACATAACCAAAGGTCAAGAGATTTCAGAAGAGGGGGGGTGTGAGTGGGGATTAAACACTGGGAATTCAATTCTCCATGATATCCAGTCTAAACCTCCCCTGGTGCAACTTCAGGCCATCTTCTCTAGTCCTGTTGTTATTTACTTTAGAGAAGAGGCTGCACCCACCTCACTACAACCCCCTTTTAGGTAGTTATGGAGAGCAATAAGGTCTCCCCTCAGCCTCCTCTTCTCCAAACTAAACAATCCCAATTCCCTCAGACTCTCCTTATAGGACTTCTTCTCCAGACCCCTCACCCCCTTCTCTGAACTCCAGCAACTCAATGTCTGTCTTGTGGTGAGGTGCAGAACTGAACAGTTCTCCAGATGAGGCCTCTCCAGTGCCCAGCACAGGGTCAGCACTCCCCTAGTCCTGCTGGCCACACTATTTCTTACACAGGCCAGGATGCCTTTGGACTTCTTGGCCTCCTGGGCACACAGCTGGCTCATCTTCACCAGCTCCTTTTCCAGCAGGCAGATTTCCACCCCCAGCCTGTAGCACTGCCTGGGGTTGCTGTCACCAGCACTTGGCCTTGTTAAACCTCATCCCATCGATCCAGGTCCCTCTGCAGAGCCTCCTGCCCTCAAGCAGATCAACACTCCCCCTCAATGTGGTGTCATTGCAAACTTGCTGAGGGTGCCTTTATCCCTTCATCAAGGTTATTGATGGAAACACTGAACAAGCCCCAAAGCCAAGCCCTGGGGGGCACCACTGGCCACCAACTGGGTTTAACTGTGTTTACTGCAACTCTCTGGACCTGGCCAGCCAGTTTTTAACCCAGGAAAGAGCACACTTGTGTATGCTGTGAACTGAAAGCCTCTCCAGGAGACTGCTGGGGGAGGTGGTGCCAAAGGCATCACTAAAGTCCAGGCAGACACATCCACAGCCTTTCCCTTGGCTTCTAGGCAGGTCATCTTGACACAGAACGAGATTAGGTTGGTCAGGCAGGACCTGCCTTTCCTGAACACATGTTGGCTGAGCCTGATCCCTTGGCTGTCCAGCACTTGTCATGTGAGCTCACTCAAGAAGAGCCTCTCCAGAATCTTTCTGGGTACTGAGGTCAGGCTGACAGGCCTGTAGTTCCCTGAATCCTCCTTCCAGCCCTTCTTGCAGGTGGGCGTCACACTGGCAAGTCTCCAGGCACCTGGGACCTCTCCTGTTAGCCAAGACTGTTGATAAATGATGGAGAGGCTTGGCAAGCTCCTCTGCCAGCTCCCTCAACACTCCAGGGTGGATCCCATCCAGCCCCATGGACATGTGAGTGTCCAGGTTCCACAGAAGGTCATTAACTGCTTCCTCCTGGATTATGGGGGGTTGTTCTGCTCTCCATCCTTATCTTCCCCACTGCACATCCAAACAACCAAGGAATGCTGTAACACAAACCAAGGAGTGATGTAGCCACCTTGGCCTGGGCTGAGCCACCTTCTGAGTTAACCCTTTCTCTGCAAAAGTGCCAGGAAATTCATCAACAGAAATCCTGCCACAATAGTGAGAGTGATAGTAACTTCTTTGGTTTTTTCCCTTTGTAGGAGCAAAACAGCTTAGTACATTGTTCCTTCAAGGTAATATTTGTAGTCACTAAGGCATCTGGTAAGAAAATAATGTGAAAACATTTTTTTTTCTAAACTGAATTCAGGGAAAATCAACAAAAGGAATAGTTAGGTGCTGGGGAACTGCTGTGGCTGTTAACTCCAGGGAAAGCTGTAGATTCTCAGTATTTTCAGACAATCTGAATGTACAGGACTTTCCCCAGGCTCTGAGCAGGGGAAAACAGCAAACTTCCAGTTTGCATTCAGAGTTTCTGCATTTTGCATGAAATGTGACAGCTGTGGGGTTTTTTTAATGCATTATAGCTTCCACAACCAGGCAAGCAACCATGAACATAAATTTTCTGTTGGGCAATGACTTTTAGCACTTTAATAGCACCATTTAATTAAAGTTATTCTTGCTAGGGAATGAACTGGAGTACAAACCTTTAGAGGATCTTGCTAAACAAACAAAATGTTGACCCCAACTTTATAGTTTGATTCAAACAGCAAAAGGCATATACATGGGATTTGACTCCACAACCAGTGCTTTGTGATTTGATGTTTCACAGCATCCAGTGGCCCTAAATTACACCTATGAGTGTGCACAGGTGAGCAAGGACCACCTTGCACCTATTGAGCATCCTCAGGACAGTACTCTGTTCTGAAGTAACTGTCCAAAGGAAAAAAATACACAACTCCCATCCCAATTCAAGGGTGGGCCAAAGATCTATGCAGTGGTACAAGCCATACTCCCTGGAGGATACAAATTGGGTGCATGGAAAGGATCCTTCCACCTCTGTAATATATCTTGCCACAGAGAACTGTGGAAAGACACACTATGTTTGTGACCTTCAGTACATCTTTGAATTTAAAGTAACTGACTTTGATATTGCCAAAGAAGGAGCAGAGCAGTAGAAAATTCAGCCTCTATTTAGGCTGGGCAAACCATGATACAGTCTGTTCCTGGGCAGTAAAAATCTATACGTCCTTTAAGCTCCATTCAATTTCTTTGCATTAAAATGATATTAATAACAAGCTCTAAGATACCACAGTAAATTGGATTTTATAATTGGAAAGTAAGAGAGACAAATCAAACGAGTTGCCTGTGACAAAACTAGCAGACCTCTAACCTTGTTAAAATATATGTGGAAAAAATGGGGCTATTTGGTCTGGATTTAATGAGAAAACTGAAATATCATAAGGAACCGTTGCAGAAGTGTAAGGAATGGATGGGATTGTAATAGTCTGAGCAGAGGCAGGTCTGTGATTTGATGGAGATTTTAATTAAGGTTGCACATTCACACCAAAGGCACTACAGCTACAGCTTCACTTTCTGCTTTCATCTTCAGCTGACACAGCACCAGCTGACACTCACCTCAGGGAGGGATGCTGGTTAAATCCCAGATGATCACACACATTAGCCCTACTTTCCTGGATGGACAGGAGCACTGCAGTGTTAGACACGAGCCCTGATGGTGCCAAGGTGATAAGATACTGACTGGGTGTGAGGAAGAGGGACTTGAATGAGGAAATAGAAATGTATAGAAACAAATCTCTGCCAAACTTTAAGAACTTTGAAAATAATGTTGGGAGACTGAGCTTGTTACCCATTATCCCAAAACACTACTAAAAGCTGATGTGGAACAGCAAGTACAGCTGGAAACCATGCAACTAAGGCATGAGCAGAGCAAAAGCAGCAGAAGGGAGCAGCTGCAGCTTTAAATCACTGCCACAGCTACCCCAGCAGCCCTCTGCAGGGATGAAGGCAGCTCCTGACATGCCATTTGGGGAGGGAGGAAAGATGAAAAGATACTGAAGTATCACTTAACTTCTCAGCAGCCCTCCCTTGTTAGGATGAGGAAGATGAAGCTCTAGATGTGAATCACAGAAAGGAGTGAGCAGTGAGCTAAAGAGACCCCAGCACAGGCCAGTGCTCCCACCCCTGCAGGCATCAGCCCACAGCAGGGATGCTGTGGCAGGGCATGGCTGCTGCTGGAAACAGGTCTCTCCACCATCCCAGCAAGGTGACCTCTGATCAGGTCTGGGATCCAGTGTAGGATTAAACTGCTGTACAAGGCAAGTGCTTGGCCCTGGAGTTGTTCACACCAGGACCACCTGGCAGCCAGCACTGTGCCCAAGCAAACTCACTCAGCTTCTGCTCCTTTTTGGGAGGAACCTTAGTTGCTGGCTTTCCCCCAACAACTACATGTTTGGGTCAGAGTGACTGACAGTCTCCCCAGCATACGCAAGAATAAACTTTCTGTTTTGTGCTACACAAATATTTTTTAAGTCCACTTCTCCAGCCTCACTCAGGCTGCAGAATAAAACCTCAGCGTGGCCATTCATTCCAATCAGTCCCAACATCCTTCCTCATTTTCCTCACTCCCTCCAGGGATTTTTCAATAGGCAAATCTCCCTGTGTAGGCATTGTTCTGGTAATAGGTACAACTACCTCCCCAGGTGCTGAGCTTGCAAGCAAGCATTTCAGGTGGCACCGAGTTAGCAATTTCCAGGAATGCCTGTACATTTTGATGGCTAAGATAGTTTGATTCTTACAGTCCAAGTTATATTTTCATTTTCAATAATGCTTCCATAACATCCCCTGTGGGGATGAAGCAACACGTAAAAAGCTCCTGAGTGGAAATATTTTAAAATACAAGAGGTAAATAGAGTTTGTTTTTCAAACCGTGTAACAAAAACATTGAAACCAGCACTTTCTAATATCTCTCCTATTTTATACACCTAGAACTAATATATGGCTTCATTTTAAAACTGGATGCTGGGCTATTTTTTAGCATAAGCACAATTTGGAAATGTGATTTGCATTCACTTTCTGATGTATTTGCCATAATTCTCCCTGACTTCTTGCATGGCACAGGGTTGGGCTTTTTTTAAGTAGAAAGAAAAGCAGCATCACACTTGGATATTCCAGCTCTTTGACAAGGGAGCCACGTGAGCCACATGGGTAGCATGGCAGGGAAGGCTTGTGGAAAAATGTACAGAGATGTGGTAGAAAATGCCCACTGTCTCATTCCACTGTAGGCATTAAAGAGCAAGAAAAAAACCATGGGGCAGCTCCTGGCACCAGGGTTGCATCTCAGCTGGAAAATGCTTGAGCCATTTGCAGCTATCCCACATTTACATGCTGGCCCTCAAAAGATAAACTAGATATTGTTGGGTTTTTTTTCCCCATGCAGGGAAAGCTGTACCCATGCAGCTCATGGGGGACAGCACAGCACAGTCACCAAGAGTGTGCTGAAATGGGAGGTTTAACAGACCAAATATACAGGTGTCCTGTGGCAGGTAGAGATGAAGCCTTTTGGAAATCACTAATTGGAGCACATGTCACAAGTGCACTTGCTTTGGACCACAGTGGGCTTGTAGGAGAGGCTGGAAAGGATACCAGCAGTGTAGAAAAGCTGAAAATTAACACAATGTCTCCAGTTAAATTATTTTTATCAGCTACCCAAAGCTGATATAATACACCATGTTATTTTTCTCATTTGAAGCCTGTAGGCGAGTTAACCAATGCTTTCTATTTTTCTATTATGATTCTTATTAGCAATTTGCCCTTCTGAAGCTCTATATTTTGATTGTCCACAGGGCACTTTCAAGATTTGATTATGTATGTGTTTGTTTGTATATCTGTATAGCCATATAAATAAATGAACACAAGGAAAACATCTGTATAATGCAGTATATGGCCAGGCTGACACTTAGATTCATATCAGTGTCATTTGGGAAAAGGAAAAATTGCTATTCTATGCAGAGCTTTTAATTTTCTTTTTTAATATTAAACTATATTTGCTTCACATTAGGAAAAAAAATAATTAAAAAAAAAAACTTTCTTATTTTTCGGCTTCAATAAGAAGCTTTCTATAAATCTGTAGGTAAGAAATACAGGCTTCAGAGCCTTTCAACAGTCTGAATTATGTTCTCTCTAAGCCAAGATGTCCTGAACCAAGTCTTAACCTTATCCCATTTGAAATGGATGAAATATTAAGCCTGAAATAGGAGGGATTATCTTGAAAGGCCCGTGTCACCCATAATAAATGTCTAAAGTAAGTGGTGCAGATCAGTGACTTACTGGCCAATAGTGTAACATCTAAAGGAGCTGCTCCCCATTGAGATTCTGCAGGTTTCTTCAAGAAACATCTCCAGCTTGGGCAGCACTTTGGAGTCAACCAACTCCTCTCTTTCCTGTCAAATTTACTTTGTATTTAATATTTTAAACCCTCCCCAGACACTACAATTCAGAATCTTTACAGGCTCTTTCTGGTAGGACTCTGCACACCTGTTTTCCCCTGTTGCCACCCGTTTTAATGGCAAGAAGGTGTTTCTGCAGAACTCCTTCCACCTCTGACTTGGAAGTTAGATGATGAAATATTGTTGATTGTGATGCTTTTGGATGATAAAATCTAGACCTGCACTGCCAAACTAATTAATTTTGTTCTGNCTATTGATGAAAAAGTAACTAATACACCATAAAATACATTTATATAAAATTGGGATGGAACTTATGTCTTTACAAACCCATTTGATTTCATTTCATGCATGTGATGTCTGGAGAATAGCCTGTACATGCCCTTTAATGACANGCAGAACTCCTTCCACCTCTGACTTGGAAGTTAGATGATGAAATATTGTTGATTGTGATGCTTTTGGATGATAAAATCTAGACCTGCACTGCCAAACTAATTAATTTTGTTCTGCTACGAGTGCCCTGAGAAAAAAAAAAAGAAAAAAAAAAGCAGAATATGGGGACAAAAACAAAATAGATTGACCTCAGGCTATTTATCATTTAAAATTTCTCCATTATCTTGTAAGCAGAGCAAACACAGCCAGGGAATAATGAGGATGAGATGACTTGGGAACTTCAATACATGTCAGTATACTTATTTTCTGCTCTCACTTTGATGAAGATTTTGGTACTGCTGATGTAGTCAAGTTCATCTCCACAGAGCTTCCTAAATACACTGAATGATACCAGAGATGAGCTTAGTCTCTCACAGGATTTGTGTGAGGGACTTCTGCTCTCTCAGGACTTCATTTGCTACACTACAGCACAGCAAAACACGATCCCCATACTGCATTAGAGCTGTAATTTATATTATGGGGTGGGTTTTTATGCCTATGGAAATATATGCCAATTATATGCTGAATAACACTGAAAGAAATTGCCACAAAACTGTGATTTGTTATTAAAAATGCTTATTTAATTGAGATTCTCTCAGGGTTTTTTTTCAAAAGTGTGACTAAAGCTGTAACATTTTTGAGCACATGGGGAGCACAGGAAGACTGGTAGAGAGGCCAAGATGCAAACCAGTTAGCAAATCACCTTGGTTTTCAGGGTTTGAAGTGGTGTCACTGTGGCAACCTGTGTGAAACACCATGTGTCCATTTCAACAGTGAATTTTAAAACTAATGATACATCTGGAGACCCAGGATGCCACACTACATTAATATTTATCTTTACTACTCCTTATTATGTTAGGAAAACTGTTTTCTTGCTAAGCAATTGCCTGACATATGGGGGGAAATACTGTTCTGTGTTGAAGCTTATGTACAAAATCCAAGTTTCTCAATAGAAAGCTGTATGTTCCACTTGGATTTTTATTGAAAATAAGGCATGCTGAGAAAAAACTAAAGACTGTTTATGATAACAGGTAACAGAATGAAACAGCAGTGGAAAATAGAAGCAAAAGCCCTGGAATCCATACAGTATATTACAGCCAAGCATGTCTCTGCACTGTAGTATGTAGCCCTACAGGTTTCTAGGTCCAACTCTGCTGCTACATCTGCCTTGTGACCTGAACAAAGTAATTTATCTCTACATGTGCCTTTTGTCTTTTACTTGTTGTCTGTCATAAGTGCTTAAATTGTAAGTCCCCTGGGGTTAGTAAGTGTGGTTTAGCCCCTATTATAGCAAAGCAGAAGCAAAGTAACAGCTAAGGCTGCATCAGAAAAGTTTATTTCTTACAGGTCAGGAATGGGAATTGGAGCATTTCTCTCCAAAATATCCAGAAGTGAAAAAAAGGGCATAAGGAGCTGCAACTTTCTGTGCCATCACAACTCACAGGGGAGAATCATGTCTAAAAATATATGAAAAAAAAATTCTTTTAACTAGATTTAATAAGAAAATATATTTTATAAAAAATATTTAGCAAAAAGTGTACCCACTGTAGAAGAATCCTAAATACTATTGATGAAAAAGTAACTAATACACCATAAAATACATTTATATAAAATTGGGATGGAACTTATGTCTTTACAAACCCATTTGATTTCATTTCATGCATGTGATGTCTGGAGAATAGCCTGTACATGCCCTTTAATGACATTAAATCATTCAGAATCATATGCACATATCACTATAATTACAGTAATTCTAGGATGGGAGCTTCTTTTTCTCTTTTATGAAAACATTACACATCATAAAAGAAAATACATTCAGTCCCCAAGCACTCAGATTTTTTTCATACAGACTCGAACTCATCTTGCTTTAAATCTTTCTTTCATGCTGTAATTTGGGGTTACTGCAAGAGGTCTCAGGCTATATCTCAATCCCAGGAGCCACCCCTTGGTCCCTGCACTGAAACTCTGAGAAGCAGAAGGTCACCCCAGCCTCCCTGGAAGGTAGCAATGAGACCTGAGGTGCATGAGCTGAGAAGCCTGCCTTGCTGTGTAGGGTTTTGTGCCTTAACATAGTTTATTTAAGGCTTATTTGCAAGCTGCAGTGTCTTTCCTGGAGTGAGGCTGACACCTCAGGTCCTAACGGTGGCTCCTTGTACCCCACAAAAGCATCCTTTGTGTCGTCTCCACTGGGTCAGTGATACCCACTCAAAGCATCTATGTCAAAAATGAGGAGAAGGGCCAACACAGCAGCAAAAAAGACCTTCAAAAATATTCAGACCTTGGCCTTCTATCTATTTCTGTAGAGGCTGCAAGAAACAGGCTTTCTTGTTTGCTTCACTGCATACTGTTCTCATGTGCCAGCAGCAGGAGAGGGCTTTCTGGGGTTCTAACTTCCCTCAGGTTTATGGGTGGGGACATTTCCCCCTTCCACAAAGCACTGAGAAACACCTTCTAGAAATCCTTGTCCAATGGGAAGCAGATGTTGCCCATGGAAGAGCAGGGTGGTGAGATCACTGCTGTGACAGCCACAGTAACACACAACCCATCCATTGCCAGTGGAACCATAAGCAAGGTTAATATATTCATCACTCTGCCCATTTGGCTGCAAGCTCAATAGATGGGAGTCATCTTGACACGTTTGCCTTCTGGTGGGAAGATCATTCAGCTCGAGAAATGCATCTGAATTTGATGAGCATTCCTGGATATGTACCTTGGACTGAAAACAGCTTTCACTCCCCGCTGATATTTATAGCACAGCCACAGTAAATAGTGACTGAAAGTGGGATGGGAAAGGAAGGAAAACATCACTAAAATGCACAGCTCCACTAACTCCAGGAACAAGATAGTTGCTCTCCTACCATCAGAGCATCCTGGCTTGGCTTGTGTCCTCTTCCACCACATTTTCCTGCTTGCCTTGAAACCTTTTGCCAGTCTGTTAGCAACCAGTAACTACTTTTGGATGCTTTCTTCTCACATTTCTTTGGCCACCTGTCACAGCACAAATAAAAGCCTTCTAACTCCCCAGATCTGCTAATTAACATTCTTGAGGCTTATTGAGCTGTGAGAGACAGGCTGTACCCACCTGTTAAACAAGAGCAAGATGAGAAAGTTTTAGCTGGAGTTGGTTGTCTTCAGCTTCCCAGGTCAGGATCCTCCTCTGTGTTCCCTTTTGACAACAGAGATGTGAAACCATCCAGGAAAAGGGGAGAGAGGCATTTATATAGGAAGCCAAAGGAGAGATTCAAAGAGATCAGGAGGCTCCTCCAGCAGCTGGTCCAACCCCAGACTGAGGTCTGCAAAGTATCAGCCAGGTTGTGGCCCTCTGCTCCTGGTAGCATGGTCCTTGCTGCTGCTGCCATGGTCCATGCTCCAGTAACATGGGAGACCTGCCCAGGTGAGAGGGAGGAGAGCAAGGAGGGCTTTCTGATCTCTGGAAACCAGCACCCATGGGCATGTGGGCATGCATGACCAATGTCTGACATACCAGTGTGGGCATTTCTGCTGTATCCAGCCTGTGGCAACTGGCTGAATATTCCTGCCTATAGCCTCTTAAAAATGATCTGGGGAAGGATGCAACACTTGCATGCCCTTTCCCCTGCAGTCTCTTAGCAATTACATTTAATTGCTAGGTTAACAGCTGGACTTGATGATATTAAAGGTCTCTTCCAACCAAAACAGTTCTATGATTCTGTGATGCTTGGGCAGACTTTTGTCCTTTCTCATTTCAGTGCTGTCTCCTTTGAAATGAAGCCTGTTAATACAGAGAACGTGTTTGCTCTTTGCTCACAAAGAAACAAGTAATGTATGTTACAAAAGGCATCAGAGGGAAAAATTAATCTATTATGGGATACAAAGCTGAAGGCAGAAACCCTGGCTGTCTTCTTGCAGTGCTGAATCCAGCTGATGTTCACGGGACACACTACGTGGAGCAAGAAGGATAAACCAGCTTACAAGCAGCAGAAAGTATGAAAGCTTTTCTCTGCATAGAGGGAGAATAAACCTGTACTGTACCATTGCTATGGTTAATGGGAGAACATAAAGATAACTCCTTTAATGCTTGTTTTCTCTGAAGACTTTGAACCAAAGATAAGTAAAATCCAACTCCCATTTTTCAAAGTAATTACAATAATTTAGATTACCTTAGCATTTTTTTTAAGTCTATCCATACCCCTGTGCTCTTAAAGGACTTTGGTACATGTATACATCCAACACCAAAACCAGCTCACAGCCTTTATATTCTCTTTCAGAATATGAGGAACTTGGGTGTGAAGTCCAACTCTGCTTTGCTCACAGCTCTCATGATGCTGTTCAATGTTACTCTAAACAGCCTCTCAGAGATTTGTACCTGTTTTCTAACAGTAAGTGTTGCTACACAACCTGTTATTTCAGAGCACAAATTCACTGACATACCACTGACAGTGACTGTCAAAGACAATCCTTATTTGCTTTCCTATCAAGAAGTCACTGCAAGTTCTATTTTTTACCCCAAATTTCCTGTGCTATTATTAAAACAATTAAAAAAAAACCACAAACCAACCAACAAATCACAAACATAACTATTATGCATTCAAAAAGGATAATGAAACCTTGGGCCCCCTTCACATTCCAAAGTTATTGGACAAGATAAATTATTTGTGGTGGCTTTTCCTATTAAGGTATAAATCACCACCTTCATACAGGATAAATCCACAAATAAAGACAACTCAGTACCATGTGACCTGGATGTGCCAAGCACCTAAGTACAACAAAGGGAGAAGTTTCCATTCACTTGTACACATGTTCATCAAAATGAGCAAAAAGTGAGCCTTTGGAAAATCTTACTTCATAAATCAATCAATAAAATTAATTGAAGAGTGTTAAAGTGTGGGAAAGGTCAACACTGGGCTTACTGAGAGAAACTGGTTAAGATGAAGTGAGAAGTTTATCTTAAAGGGGGATCAGTTTACACAGTGGCCAGTCAGGGAATAATTCACCATTGAGGATGGGAAATTCCAGTCTGTCTGCTTGGGGTCATACTTTGAAAGACAAAATCTTCACCCTACTGATATGAATGTCAAACATACTGCTGATTTGAATGGAAACGAGATTATACACACTGATGTGCTGGGTATCATTCTCCACTGCTACATCCATTCTATTTGAGAGAGATTTCCAAGAATGAAAAACCTCTTAATGTAGTGGAGCATTTGATTTCTGTGTCTTACATTGATAGATGTCACATCCAAGGGCAAATCAAAGATCACAGCCACATTATAGGATTCACTTTAGGCTTTGGTTTCATGGGAGCATGGATTTGTTTGAAGTTAGCTCTGTGCTTATATGCTTTGTAATTTTGAAGCCATTTATTCTCACAAAAAGTGCATGCCTTTCTTATCTAAATTCCTCAACTATTCCTAAAGTTGCTTGCAAAGTAGCTTTTCCTGCTGAAATACCTTGGCAGATATTATACACTTTCCTAACGTGATTGTCTCCCAGACATTTGGGAGTCTTCTTAAATAGCTGTATTTATTGGTGCTTTCTTTAATATCCCTCAGAAGGGAAACTTAATTCTGAGGCTAGGCATATCCACAGAGATTTGTCATCATCTCCCTGATGTGTTTGCTCCAAGCAAGCAGTTCTGTGGACACTGACATGAGCAAAGAATAATGTCCCCAGCTAACAGAGATATAATATACTGTTTGTTAGCTCACTCCTGCATGTATAGCTCAGCCTAATGCATTGCCTACATTGGCAAGAGAAGCAGATTAATAAAAAAGGTCTTTCTAAGATGGAATGCACATCCATATTTATTGCAATGGGACAACTCAAGGAAGAAATAACATGCCCTGCAGGATTTCTAAGGAAACAGGGCTGCTTCCAATAAGCAAATCATTCAAAGGCAGGCAGGGGCTTTGCAGGGAAGCAGGGCAACCACAGGCCATTCCTTGTAGCAGAAGGGGAGCTGGGCAACCCCAGGAGAAAATGTTTTCACACTCCACAGAAAGCTCTGGCTGCAATGAATGTGTTTGCCCCAAATACTTGGGTTTCATCAAATCACCTTTTTTTTTTTTTTTTTTTT
>VYZU01050128.1:32672-43212 GCA_013401355.1 Ceyx cyanopectus
CCAAAAAAAAAAAAAGCAAGAGAAGATTCAGAGTCATTTCTACATCTACACAACAGAGTCTTGAGAAGTAAATCAAGGACAGACACAAAAAATTTGGGTGTCACTCATTCTGTTTTTCACTTTTATGCCACTGATAATAACTACCACTAGTTAAGCCCTTGCTGTGTTGTCACTTGTAATTATGTTCTTCCTTCAAAACACACATTCAGTGTTTTCATTGGCCATAGACTGCACAGATACATTTTTTACTGTGTTGTATGATTATATTATGAAAAAAAAAAACACCTTGAAGAACACCTTCCTTTCTAAACAGAGCATACTGAATTTCAGATAGTGCTTAGTTTTCACACAAATATGTTCTGCAGCCATGGAGCAGTCTCCAAGGAAATGCTCCATTTTGTACCAGGGAGTTTTGTGCTTGCTGAAGAGGAATCTGCTGTGCCTGAGGACTGAAGTGGTCAAGGACAATGATCATCCTTCAGGTGATGCTTTAGGTGTTTAGAGATGGATCATGGATTATTTCAAAGATATGGGAGATAATCTTAAATATTCTGTGGTAGACAGCTTAATAAGGAACTCATAGTAGTTTATACAGCAAAATTCTGAGCTAACTGCTATTTTCTTAACTCTGGTGGCTCCACGCCCAGATGTATTTTGGTGCTACTGGGAGGTGACAAAGGCAAGCATTACCAAGTCCTTTCAAGTCTCAACTAAACCACAAGCCCCCAGAACTGATTATGATTTAATTCCAGTCTATGATAGCACTTAAGTCATGGGATTGGTGTTATATCTGTGAATAATGCAAGTTTATTTAAAGGAATGGAAGCACACCAGATTATTTAAAAGACACTGACTGCTAGGGCTGAATATAAATTTTTTCAAATGTCTTCATCTGTTATCAGAGCTGTTACCAGGAGCACAAGGAAATACTAGTTTTGTTATGTATTATGAATGACAAATAAGTTGCTGTTTATCAGCATGGGAGACTATCTCCTACCCTAGAAGAAGCAGTAGGAGATGCTGCTGCTGTGGACATCATGATCCAGCAGCTTGCTATAAATAAGGAATCCCATAGTTATAAACTACAGACTAGACTGACTCNATATAAATTTTTTCAAATGTCTTCATCTGTTATCAGAGCTGTTACCAGGAGCACAAGGAAATACTAGTTTTGTTATGTATTATGAATGACAAATAAGTTGCTGTTTATCAGCATGGGAGACTATCTCCTACCCTAGAAGAAGCAGTAGGAGATGCTGCTGCTGTGGACATCATGATCCAGCAGCTTGCTATAAATAAGGAATCCCATAGTTATAAACTACAGACTAGACTGACTCATTTAGCTGAGCATCTTCCACCAAAAGTAACTCCAACTCTATGAGTTACACCACTGCACTTTCTTCCTTAGACTGGCCATTCATCATCTGCTTGATGCTTTTGGTAAAGTGGCAAGAATATGGTAGGAGGCACTGGAGCAAGATAGCATGCAAGCCCTTCCCAGAAATAAAGAGGGTTTGTTTATTTGAGGTTTTTCCTCTGATTGGAACTTCATCAGTTCTGTCTGGAGAGGCACTGATTGATCTGTTACTCAACAGAGGTGCACAGGTCAGATCTGCAGGTGCAGGTCAAGTGTTCTGCCTGATACTGTACTTAGTAAACATGAGCTGAAGCAAGGGAATGAACAGGGACAATTGTTTGACCAGCAAGGAGAACTGCATCCCTCTGACCCTAAACATTTCCTGCATTCAAGAAGACATTTTAAGTGAGGCATGATAAAAGAGTTGGCTTTTTTTAGCAATACCAGTATAGAACTTAAGGGCCATTTTGGCATTGCTGGAGAGCAAAGAAGAATTGCCCTGTGATATGTAACATAGCACTGACATCTTTTTGTTCCATATATTTCATTTCAGCTGGTCCTGTTGCCCTTTATTGCACTGCTGGCAGATAANTATTATATAGTATATTGTACTTAGAATAATATGTGTGCTGACTATTGCTGTGAAACTACTTTGTAATGTTCACTGTTTCAATAAAACAGTGAAAGCTGTTGCAAAATTTTCATTAGAAAGGCCTGTAAGATATAAAAATAAGCTTCTTATTCTTCTCCCAAAAAGTGAATACTGCAGTATTACCTTGAGCTACACTCTGTGTAGGAAAATCAGGTTTTACATGAGCAAGGCTTTGTGTAGCACTCCAACAACCTGGGAATGTCTCCTGAAGTACCAGCTTGCTTAGTGTGAATGTCATTTCTCTGGCTACATGTCGAGTGTCCAAACCATCCATAGCTTGGATAGGATAAGAAAAAATTATAGAGGCATTATGTATGTACTAAATACAGCATTTCTAATTCACACCAAAAAAAAAAAAGCAAGAGAAGATTCAGAGTCATTTCTACATCTACACAACAGAGTCTTGAGAAGTAAATCAAGGACAGACACAAAAAATTTGGGTGTCACTCATTCTGTTTTTCACTTTTATGCCACTGATAATAACTACCACTAGTTAAGCCCTTGCTGTGTTGTCACTTGTAATTATGTTCTTCCTTCAAAACACACATTCAGTGTTTTCATTGGCCATAGACTGCACAGATACATTTTTTACTGTGTTGTATGATTATATTATGAAAAAAAAAAACACCTTGAAGAACACCTTCCTTTCTAAACAGAGCATACTGAATTTCAGATAGTGCTTAGTTTTCACACAAATATGTTCTGCAGCCATGGAGCAGTCTCCAAGGAAATGCTCCATTTTGTACCAGGGAGTTTTGTGCTTGCTGAAGAGGAATCTGCTGTGCCTGAGGACTGAAGTGGTCAAGGACAATGATCATCCTTCAGGTGATGCTTTAGGTGTTTAGAGATGGATCATGGATTATTTCAAAGATATGGGAGATAATCTTAAATATTCTGTGGTAGACAGCTTAATAAGGAACTCATAGTAGTTTATACAGCAAAATTCTGAGCTAACTGCTATTTTCTTAACTCTGGTGGCTCCACGCCCAGATGTATTTTGGTGCTACTGGGAGGTGACAAAGGCAAGCATTACCAAGTCCTTTCAAGTCTCAACTAAACCACAAGCCCCCAGAACTGATTATGATTTAATTCCAGTCTATGATAGCACTTAAGTCATGGGATTGGTGTTATATCTGTGAATAATGCAAGTTTATTTAAAGGAATGGAAGCACACCAGATTATTTAAAAGACACTGACTGCTAGGGCTGAATATAAATTTTTTCAAATGTCTTCATCTGTTATCAGAGCTGTTACCAGGAGCACAAGGAAATACTAGTTTTGTTATGTATTATGAATGACAAATAAGTTGCTGTTTATCAGCATGGGAGACTATCTCCTACCCTAGAAGAAGCAGTAGGAGATGCTGCTGCTGTGGACATCATGATCCAGCAGCTTGCTATAAATAAGGAATCCCATAGTTATAAACTACAGACTAGACTGACTCATTTAGCTGAGCATCTTCCACCAAAAGTAACTCCAACTCTATGAGTTACACCACTGCACTTTCTTCCTTAGACTGGCCATTCATCATCTGCTTGATGCTTTTGGTAAAGTGGCAAGAATATGGTAGGAGGCACTGGAGCAAGATAGCATGCAAGCCCTTCCCAGAAATAAAGAGGGTTTGTTTATTTGAGGTTTTTCCTCTGATTGGAACTTCATCAGTTCTGTCTGGAGAGGCACTGATTGATCTGTTACTCAACAGAGGTGCACAGGTCAGATCTGCAGGTGCAGGTCAAGTGTTCTGCCTGATACTGTACTTAGTAAACATGAGCTGAAGCAAGGGAATGAACAGGGACAATTGTTTGACCAGCAAGGAGAACTGCATCCCTCTGACCCTAAACATTTCCTGCATTCAAGAAGACATTTTAAGTGAGGCATGATAAAAGAGTTGGCTTTTTTTAGCAATACCAGTATAGAACTTAAGGGCCATTTTGGCATTGCTGGAGAGCAAAGAAGAATTGCCCTGTGATATGTAACATAGCACTGACATCTTTTTGTTCCATATATTTCATTTCAGCTGGTCCTGTTGCCCTTTATTGCACTGCTGGCAGATAAACAGTCACTGCATATAAATATTTTTTACCAAGGAATTTGTTACAGTGAAGAGAACATTCCTACTGCTTCTCTCTCCCTTCTCCCTGCATCTTATCAAGATGCTTCCATCCTCTAAGTTTCTCCTATGCCTTTGAAGAAATGCTAGGGGTATTCTCATACAGGTTATTGTGCTTTCTACTCATTTTTTAAAAATTATTATTATTATTATATTGCTCTCCCAGACAGAATGGGTAATGAAGAGGCATTTCCTTCCTACATCTGCATGTACTCAAAAGAACAGCCATGTGCACTCCACCATCCTGGGCTGGGAAAGGAAATATTTGGACTGCAGGCAGGAGCAGCAGCAGGGAGAAATTATGCTTCTTTTTTTGTGTGTGAAAGCAAGCAGAGGATTTGGAAAAGGTAGGACAAGGTGGAAAAACATCCAACAGCTGCCAGGGCAGTACTATGGACTTTGAATGCACCTTGGCACAGCTGCCAAATTATCCATGGCAGCGCTGCCAGCACTGGGATACCAGCTGCACCTCAGTGATGTGTTATAAATGTTCCACCAAGGCAGTGTTTAAGAGGGTTTTGTGCTTTCACCCAATTATTTTAATGAAAGATACTGCTGAAAAGTGTGTCATTCATGTCTATCAACCATCGTGTTTAATGCAGCAGTGATAGGTTAAAAGATACCATCACTGCTTCAGTACTTCTAGGATCAGTGGCTGATGCTGTTATCTCTACTGAAAGCATTTAGTAACAGCTCCAGGCTGGATAAGAAAGGAAGTTCAGCCTTATTTTGCCTCAATTTTCCCCTTGAGAAGCACTGGTAGATAGTTCTGGCATTTACAAGTTATTGCAAAAGAAGCTTTACTCATTTTTCACAAAGTTACTCAAAATGCTTTACTCTTGAGTTGCTAAACCCTCCATGAACCAGAATTGTTTTCAACATGGGAGGGAGCTCTTAAGGTATGAACTTTTTTCTGAACAATATTGCCTTTGAGAGGAAAAACCATCTTGCTTATTCGAGCTTACCATTTACCAAGCTCTTTTATTCATCCCTGATATTTGATTACCCAAGATAATTTAAGTGATTTCTTATTTTCTAATCATATAGCTTGGCTATATAGACATATAGATATATAAATAGACTTCAAATATCATTGCTTCATTTCAGGACATTTTTAACATTCTGACATACTACATATGAATTGACCCAAATCCCAGTTTAATTATCAATTATCATGGTGTCCTGGGTTGGGTTTGGGTTAATTATCACAGCAGTTGGGAGGGGCTGCATCTGGGAGGGATCACAGCCAGGATAAGTAACCCAACCAGCCAATGGGATATTCCATACTATACTGAGTCCTGCCCCTATATATGGGGAAGGTTAGGGGGAGAGCTGGTTTGTTTTCTCTTTGCTTCCATGTGTGGCTGGAGCAGGGAAAGTTGTTGTTCTTGGGCACAGGTAGGGCTTTTCCTGTTTTTTATTACTGATTTTGCATATAATTTCATTAGCACTGTTGTTTTCTTCTTTGTGTTGTCTTATTAAACTGTCCTTATCTCAGCCCCCAGGGTCTCACCTTCTTTCTTCCTCCTTTTCCATCCCATGGTGACGGTGTGTGGAGAGAGGAGGAGGGTGAAGCAATGGGTGAGTGGCTGTGTGGTGTTTAGGTGCCAGCAGAAATTAAATCATTACACTTAATCATTCTTTTAAAGATCTTTTAAGAATGAAGCTTCAAGGGGAAGCTAAAGAGGAGGGGAAGGTCAAGGGTAGCTACAATGTGATTTCTCCGAGATCCACATGTTTAATTGAAAATAGGTTAAAAAATCATTCTTACATCCAATGTTTTGGTGGAGGTTGGTATGTTTTTTTCCAATTATATAATCTAATCCATCTTCATCTGAGCAATGCACTATTTCTGAGTCTGAAAATGAGCTAGTTCTTTGTCAAGGGTTATTTGGTGGCTGTGTTAGAACTTCATTAACAGCTCATCAACTGATCCCTTGAAAGAGTTTTTCCACCTGAAATATAAATTGGTAACTCTTTTCCTAAGCAGGTATATGCTTTGACAGAGTGGACCCTTCAGTCCACACTGTCTGAGTTTGTGTCTAATGCAAATATCATATTTAAGCTCTGGTTCTGCCTTTGGCAGCATGACATTGGTGTGAAAGTTAAATTGAGGTAGAAGGGACAAAATGTGGGAATTTGACTCTTTTAGGAGCATGATGAAGAATTCAGTTGAGGTGAGAGGACTTTGTTTGATGCAACTCTGAGATGAGACATATGTTTAACAGAGATGTGAAACCTTCCTGACTGTAGATTCATGTTCTGAAAACAAGGAGGGTAGACAGTGCCAATGCATGACAAATAGTCCTGCCAGCTAGGAACTGAGACTACTGCAGAGAGAAAAACACACTGCTTTTCACTAGTCTACATTTTTACACCTCAAAACCCCCATGCAGTAAAAATNCCCAGACAGAATGGGTAATGAAGAGGCATTTCCTTCCTACATCTGCATGTACTCAAAAGAACAGCCATGTGCACTCCACCATCCTGGGCTGGGAAAGGAAATATTTGGACTGCAGGCAGGAGCAGCAGCAGGGAGAAATTATGCTTCTTTTTTTGTGTGTGAAAGCAAGCAGAGGATTTGGAAAAGGTAGGACAAGGTGGAAAAACATCCAACAGCTGCCAGGGCAGTACTATGGACTTTGAATGCACCTTGGCACAGCTGCCAAATTATCCATGGCAGCGCTGCCAGCACTGGGATACCAGCTGCACCTCAGTGATGTGTTATAAATGTTCCACCAAGGCAGTGTTTAAGAGGGTTTTGTGCTTTCACCCAATTATTTTAATGAAAGATACTGCTGAAAAGTGTGTCATTCATGTCTATCAACCATCGTGTTTAATGCAGCAGTGATAGGTTAAAAGATACCATCACTGCTTCAGTACTTCTAGGATCAGTGGCTGATGCTGTTATCTCTACTGAAAGCATTTAGTAACAGCTCCAGGCTGGATAAGAAAGGAAGTTCAGCCTTATTTTGCCTCAATTTTCCCCTTGAGAAGCACTGGTAGATAGTTCTGGCATTTACAAGTTATTGCAAAAGAAGCTTTACTCATTTTTCACAAAGTTACTCAAAATGCTTTACTCTTGAGTTGCTAAACCCTCCATGAACATGAATTGTTTTCAACATGGGAGGGAGCTCTTAAGGTATGAACTTTTTTCTGAACAATATTGCCTTTGAGAGGAAAAACCATCTTGCTTATTCGAGCTTACCATTTACCAAGCTCTTTTATTCATCCCTGATATTTGATTACCCAAGATAATTTAAGTGATTTCTTATTTTCTAATCATATAGCTTGGCTATATAGACATATAGATATATAAATAGACTTCAAATATCATTGCTTCATTTCAGGACATTTTTAACATTCTGACATACTACATATGAATTGACCCAAATCCCAGTTTAATTATCAATTATCATGGTGTCCTGGGTTGGGTTTGGGTTAATTATCACAGCAGTTGGGAGGGGCTGCATCTGGGAGGGATCACAGCCAGGATAAGTAACCCAACCAGCCAATGGGATATTCCATACTATACTGAGTCCTGCCCCTATATATGGGGAAGGTTAGGGGGAGAGCTGGTTTGTTTTCTCTTTGCTTCCATGTGTGGCTGGAGCAGGGAAAGTTGTTGTTCTTGGGCACAGGTAGGGCTTTTCCTGTTTTTTATTACTGATTTTGCATATAATTTCATTAGCACTGTTATTTTCTTCTTTGTGTTGTCTTATTAAACTGTCCTTATCTCAGCCCCCAGGGTCTCACCTTCTTTCTTCCTCCTTTTCCATCCCATGGTGACGGTGTGTGGAGAGAGGAGGAGGGTGAAGCAATGGGTGAGTGGCTGTGTGGTGTTTAGGTGCCAGCAGAAATTAAATCATTACACTTAATCATTCTTTTAAAGATCTTTTAAGAATGAAGCTTCAAGGGGAAGCTAAAGAGGAGGGGAAGGTCAAGGGTAGCTACAATGTGATTTCTCCGAGATCCACATGTTTAATTGAAAATAGGTTAAAAAATCATTCTTACATCCAATGTTTTGGTGGAGGTTGGTATGTTTTTTTCCAATTATATAATCTAATCCATCTTCATCTGAGCAATGCACTATTTCTGAGTCTGAAAATGAGCTAGTTCTTTGTCAAGGGTTATTTGGTGGCTGTGTTAGAACTTCATTAACAGCTCATCAACTGATCCCTTGAAAGAGTTTTTCCACCTGAAATATAAATTGGTAACTCTTTTCCTAAGCAGGTATATGCTTTGACAGAGTGGACCCTTCAGTCCACACTGTCTGAGTTTGTGTCTAATGCAAATATCATATTTAAGCTCTGGTTCTGCCTTTGGCAGCATGACATTGGTGTGAAAGTTAAATTGAGGTAGAAGGGACAAAATGTGGGAATTTGACTCTTTTAGGAGCATGATGAAGAATTCAGTTGAGGTGAGAGGACTTTGTTTGATGCAACTCTGAGATGAGACATATGTTTAACAGAGATGTGAAACCTTCCTGACTGTAGATTCATGTTCTGAAAACAAGGAGGGTAGACAGTGCCAATGCATGACAAATAGTCCTGCCAGCTAGGAACTGAGACTACTGCAGAGAGAAAAACACACTGCTTTTCACTAGTCTACATTTTTACACCTCAAAACCCCCATGCAGTAAAAATACCACTGAACTGCAAGGCTACAACTACTCTGAGTGTTTTGGATGGAGCATTTGCAAAGGCCAAGGCTGAGGAGCTGAAGTGATTGGTGACATCACTGCTGGGTGTAGTCACCTGTTTTACAGCTTCTCTTATTTCTCACTTCTGTTATTGCTTGTGGCTGCTCTTGCAGCTGCCCCTTCTTGAGGTCAACTCATAATTGTAAAGTCATGCTAGTGCCCAAGAAGAGGCACAAAGATCAGTATCTGTGTTATCAGGTATCTATGAGGGTGTTCACAGCTTTGTGGCCACAATATCAAAGATAATTTGGAAGACTTGGAAAATAAAACCAGGAAATNCTGAAAGGACCAATAATCTCAGATATGTTTGATAAGTTAACTGCCTTTTGAATTTAAGAGGCCCATGCTGCCATGACTCTCTTTCTCCCCACTTTCCTTCAGCCACTTGTCCTATTCCCCACCTGCTTCATGTCTGTGAGGGTGATGAGTCCCTTATTCCCAAGTTCCACCTTGGATATGTCAAGGAGAGGGAGAAAAGTGACTCTGTTGCAAGTACTGGCTGTTCTGGTTTAAAATGCAGCCTTTATAAAGTTATATAAGAAGAGAGATCATGTAGGAGGAATAAAAATAATAAGCTGTTAGGATGATTTGCTGAGACTAGTCTTCACCTCAGCTCCCACAGAAACACAGAAATAAAAGTCCAATTTCCTCCATAGATAGAGACCATTGAGGACAAAAAAAAAATAATTCAGAATGAAGAGAATAATTTCCATTGGGTATCTGCTGTCAGCCAAAGCAATATAAAAAAAATAAATGTGGAGACAGCCACAAGGGTTTAAGGCTAAAAATTGGGTGAAAACTTCAGTTAACAAAGAGACAATGTAGCACAAAAGGAATGTTCTGCAGTGGGAAGAGCATGCCTGGCTTGCAAGAATAGGTGAACAGGAAAAAGCTGAAGAGCTTCCTTCTCTTTAGTTAATTTGGAGAACTATAAATCCAACAGATTAGCTGGTTATAGTCTTTTAAAATAGTTTCTAATATTTCCAGAATATCCATATCTGTTCAGAGCTTCTAAATAGTCAATGCCCACCGACTGCCCACATCTTAGGACAAGCTTAATATTTACATTCTCATGAACTATTTTCTTAAAGATAATCAATCCAATTTATGTATAAAGGGCAACAGATGATATCATCCTACATTTGCTGACCCATTTCATTGTTGGAGTGATATAGCAAAGAAATAGTTACATCCTAAGTTTTGCTAACTGTTGAAGAGGTGATTTATCCTTTAGTGTAATACAATTATCAGTGATGCCTTAAGAAAAAACCACATTGCTGCTATCTCCTGCTGCCGTTCCCTTGGTGCAGACAGGTATAGTTGTGTAAAACCTCACAGGACTGGAATTTCTTCTACCCTTACTGAGGTGAGAGTTCATTTGGGTGATACAGAAAACTGCATTTACTAAGGTATACCCTCAGGAAAAGAAAGTGAGATGTGTTGTGGATATTGAAAGGGCAGTGGCTAGGTCTGCCCAGGCACTAAGCTAGGAAATGTCCACCTCAGAGACTTAACTCTTGACTGAAACAGCTACAGCACCCCAGCAATCTTCCTCTTACCAAGTCCTGCTTTACCTTTCCACAATCTACCCTTATCTGCTTCAGCCTTTAGATAGCCTCAGAAGCCTGACATCCTCAAAAGTTGCCAGGCTTAATATTGCAGCAATTCAGGACAAAATCAGCTTGAAATATCTTGCCATGAGGTCAGTATTCTCCCCCC
>VYZU01050128.1:46344-67236 GCA_013401355.1 Ceyx cyanopectus
TGCAGTGGGAAGAGCATGCCTGGCTTGCAAGAATAGGTGAACAGGAAAAAGCTGAAGAGCTTCCTTCTCTTTAGTTAATTTGGAGAACTATAAATCCAACAGATTAGCTGGTTATAGTCTTTTAAAATAGTTTCTAATATTTCCAGAATATCCATATCTGTTCAGAGCTTCTAAATAGTCAATGCCCACCGACTGCCCACATCTTAGGACAAGCTTAATATTTACATTCTCATGAACTATTTTCTTAAAGATAATCAATCCAATTTATGTATAAAGGGCAACAGATGATATCATCCTACATTTGCTGACCCATTTCATTGTTGGAGTGATATAGCAAAGAAATAGTTACATCCTAAGTTTTGCTAACTGTTGAAGAGGTGATTTATCCTTTAGTGTAATACAATTATCAGTGATGCCTTAAGAAAAAACCACATTGCTGCTATCTCCTGCTGCCGTTCCCTTGGTGCAGACAGGTATAGTTGTGTAAAACCTCACAGGACTGGAATTTCTTCTACCCTTACTGAGGTGAGAGTTCATTTGGGTGATACAGAAAACTGCATTTACTAAGGTATACCCTCAGGAAAAGAAAGTGAGATGTGTTGTGGATATTGAAAGGGCAGTGGCTAGGTCTGCCCAGGCACTAAGCTAGGAAATGTCCACCTCAGAGACTTAACTCTTGACTGAAACAGCTACAGCACCCCAGCAATCTTCCTCTTACCAAGTCCTGCTTTACCTTTCCACAATCTACCCTTATCTGCTTCAGCCTTTAGATAGCCTCAGAAGCCTGACATCCTCAAAAGTTGCCAGGCTTAATATTGCAGCAATTCAGGACAAAATCAGCTTGAAATATCTTGCCATGAGGTCAGTATTCTCCCCCCCACACTCCCAGCTAAATATGAGGTTTTCTCCATGCTGTGTATCCTAGAAGATCCAGCACTGTCTCACAACTACAGATTCACTCCAATCACCACTTACTCCTAGGTGTAGCACTACAGTTTTCCAGTAGATTAGCTGCTGAATATTCATCTCTCACACTCACCTTAGCAGCTGTAAGGAAACTGAGCATGTGGCCAAAATCTTTATCATCTTCCTGGCAAACAGATGTACCAGAGCAAACAAAACTTCAAACCTTGCAGCCAAACAGCATTGCCACCAGAGCATCATCACAGGACTGGGAATCACATATTCATTTCTCCACTGTAACTCGGTTAATTTAGTTTGAGCCATAAGTCTTTGCCAGTCATCCTTAGCTGATTAACAGGCAAAGCATCCTTGTCAAACTGATGCAGAAGAATCCACATTAATACTGCTTTGTTATTATTACTGTGACATTTATGCTACCTCAGCTGGATAGGAAGTGACTGGGAAGTGATTCCAGGAGAGAAGGGAAGGTGATTTTGAAGATTCCTACATGGAATCAGACAGAATATGGTTACAGCAATGCTGTACTTAATTCAGGAATACCCCAGATACCTCATTTGGGCTAGGCAGCACTATCTTATTCAATAGATCTGCTTCAGTTTATACATTTACTCTTTTATTTCCTGGTTACCTACCAAGAACAAAGTCCATGGTCTTACATTAGTTTGATTTTTGACAGGGGAGATAGAGGCAGGGGTTGAAAGTGGAATATTTTTGCTTGATGTTGCAAGGTCCTAGAACTTTTCTGATGAATCCTGAGCTTTNTTGGAAAATAAAACCAGGAAATGCTAGAATTAGCTTATACTGTGTCCTGTGAATTTGATCATGTTGAGGAAAGAATGAGATATTCACTGAATGCCAATACTCACAACAGTATCTTGAGTTTAATTCTGTGGTCTCAGGGCTAAATGTATCTCCACTGCTGTTTAACAGGCCCATGCTGCCATGCCTCTGGTGCTACCCACTTTCCTTCAGCCACTTGTCCTATTCCCCACCTGCTTCATGTCTGTGAGGGTGATGAGTCCCTTATTCCCAAGTTCCACCTTGGATATGTCAAGGAGAGGGAGAAAAGTGACTCTGTTGCAAGTACTGGCTGTTCTGGTTTAAAATGCAGCCTTTATAAAGTTATATAAGAAGAGAGATCATGTAGGAGGAATAAAAATAATAAGCTGTTAGGATGATTTGCTGAGACTAGTCTTCACCTCAGCTCCCACAGAAACACAGAAATAAAAGTCCAATTTCCTCCATAGATAGAGACCATTGAGGACAAAAAAAAAANAATATTTCCAGAATATCCATATCTGTTCAGAGCTTCTAAATAGTCAATGCCCACCGACTGCCCACATCTTAGGACAAGCTTAATATTTACATTCTCATGAACTATTTTCTTAAAGATAATCAATCCAATTTATGTATAAAGGGCAACAGATGATATCATCCTACATTTGCTGACCCATTTCATTGTTGGAGTGATATAGCAAAGAAATAGTTACATCCTAAGTTTTGCTAACTGTTGAAGAGGTGATTTATCCTTTAGTGTAATACAATTATCAGTGATGCCTTAAGAAAAAACCACATTGCTGCTATCTCCTGCTGCCGTTCCCTTGGTGCAGACAGGTATAGTTGTGTAAAACCTCACAGGACTGGAATTTCTTCTACCCTTACTGAGGTGAGAGTTCATTTGGGTGATACAGAAAACTGCATTTACTAAGGTATACCCTCAGGAAAAGAAAGTGAGATGTGTTGTGGATATTGAAAGGGCAGTGGCTAGGTCTGCCCAGGCACTAAGCTAGGAAATGTCCACCTCAGAGACTTAACTCTTGACTGAAACAGCTACAGCACCCCAGCAATCTTCCTCTTACCAAGTCCTGCTTTACCTTTCCACAATCTACCCTTATCTGCTTCAGCCTTTAGATAGCCTCAGAAGCCTGACATCCTCAAAAGTTGCCAGGCTTAATATTGCAGCAATTCAGGACAAAATCAGCTTGAAATATCTTGCCATGAGGTCAGTATTCTCCCCCCCACACTCCCAGCTAAATATGAGGTTTTCTCCATGCTGTGTATCCTAGAAGATCCAGCACTGTCTCACAACTACAGATTCACTCCAATCACCACTTACTCCTAGGTGTAGCACTACAGTTTTCCAGTAGATTAGCTGCTGAATATTCATCTCTCACACTCACCTTAGCAGCTGTAAGGAAACTGAGCATGTGGCCAAAATCTTTATCATCTTCCTGGCAAACAGATGTACCAGAGCAAACAAAACTTCAAACCTTGCAGCCAAACAGCATTGCCACCAGAGCATCATCACAGGACTGGGAATCACATATTCATTTCTCCACTGTAACTCGGTTAATTTAGTTTGAGCCATAAGTCTTTGCCAGTCATCCTTAGCTGATTAACAGGCAAAGCATCCTTGTCAAACTGATGCAGAAGAATCCACATTAATACTGCTTTGTTATTATTACTGTGACATTTATGCTACCTCAGCTGGATAGGAAGTGACTGGGAAGTGATTCCAGGAGAGAAGGGAAGGTGATTTTGAAGATTCCTACATGGAATCAGACAGAATATGGTTACAGCAATGCTGTACTTAATTCAGGAATACCCCAGATACCTCATTTGGGCTAGGCAGCACTATCTTATTCAATAGATCTGCTTCAGTTTATACATTTACTCTTTTATTTCCTGGTTACCTACCAAGAACAAAATCCATGGTCTTACATTAGTTTGATTTTTGACAGGGGAGATAGAGGCAGGGGTTGAAAGTGGAATATTTTTGCTTGATGTTGCAAGGTCCTATAACTTTTCTGATGAATCCTGAGCTTTCTTTTTGTTGTAGTTTTAATGCTTTTCAAGGAATCACTTCAGAGTTCTTTCATGGGCAACTTTATTGCCACAGAAGTAATTTTAAAATGCAAATATATCCCTTAAAAGCTTTCTGAGCAAGGCTTAGCTCCAGAATTCTGGGGAAAAGGCTTGATTTCAATGAATATTTTGGGTTTTTTGAATGGTGGTGAAAGATAAAAGTATTCCACTCTTCTTCCATCATAATTCACACTTATTCTTACCTGGTGATAACCTCATGTTTCTGCAGTAGGAATTTATTCAGTAGTCTGCTTGTGGCACATGGCATTGCAAAGTTCCCAAGCTGACTAAAAAATCCCTTAGATGCATCTGTCAATGTAGGGTGCTGCATCCTGTCAGGCTACAGGTTTCCCCAGTAGTTTCACTGGGGAATGTCATTTTTGGTTATCAAGATAAGCAACCCAGCAAATCCCTGGTTGCAGTTTCAAGGGAGACATTTCAGCAGCGCCAGCTTGTGGTCCATTCCTTATTCCACCCACACAGCAGCTTTCTTGGTGATAACCCTTCCCACATCTACCTATATTTACCTAACTGCACATATTTAGGTCAAGCACACAAGGACCAAGAAGTTCCTGGTCCCTCCTGTGGGCATCTAAAAGCTGCTGTCTGCTTCAGAAAGCAGAGCAGCATGGTGCCTGCTGGTCAGACTTCACTCCCAGAGGGGTTTGCAACTTGGCTTTGCAGGGGAGGTGGTGGAACTCCACGTGACAGATGTTTCCCAGTAGGAATGTGGCAGGAATGCAGAAAAACCTGCTGCAGTCCTAAGGACTGAAAGTGCTGCAGGACTTGTGCCTGTAAAAGGAAACGATGTGTGTTGAGTTACCTCTTGCATGTCAAGTTCCACACATTGGTGCATTTTATCACTAGAAAAAAACTGCAGCCAAAACTGATAAAGATTTGGTGCTTGTCCCATTGATTGGAAAACATTTTTCCTCTATCTGCTCTTCAGGCAGTGGAAAAAAAATACTTAATGGATGGGGGTTTGCACCCTCTCAAGTTTCTCTGTCTCTACTGGATGATGATGTCTCTGCTACTTGGAATTACTTCCAAATCATGTGATTTAAAAAGAGCACCCTTTGATTTCACAGAGCTGCAGATACGTTTGAGGTGGAGAATTACTGTAAATAATACAATATCCAGGAAGAAAAATAGCAGTAACATAACTTGTACTTCATGTTTGCTGGAATGAGTTTGGTTATTGGCTTGGCTTAGGTAGAAAAACAGTGACTGGAGAGCATGTGGCAGGAAAGGATGAATTGTGTGACACATGAGGGCTGAAACACAGCAAGGAGACACAAGTTCTGCTCTCAACTTTACCTGGACATGCTTTATACTTTAAACTTGCTTTAATTGATTTGTTTATAGACAGCAATCACATCTCCTCTCACCCCTGTTGAAAACCACACTTTTTATCTTGATGCATTTTCATTTCCCTTCATCATCTTAGAAGCTTTTCTCTGAACCTGTTCTGGTGCATCTGCTTGCAAGCAGATGAAGAGGATGCCCAAAGCAGTCCAAGGGAGGATGCTGCAAGTAGGCTTTCAGAAGTGCTAAACCAGGGATGATACCACCATCCCACTACCCAGAGGGATAGAGAGAGGGTGCCCAGCTGTGTGCACCCAAGGGTGAGTGCATTTTTCCTGCACTCTGAATGGATCAGAAACCATGCAGCCATATTAGTGCAACACCAAACACTGATTCTGGGAAGGCAGTGAGTTTTAGCTGAGCCTGCTGTGGATGTGAGGCACTTCTGTCCACCTGCAGAAGACTGTAGATTCACAGTCTCAGTGGAGAAACCCTCCATAAATACAGAAGCATATTAGTGCTTTGCAGAAGCTCTAGCTCTCTGGCATATAAATATTACAAGGCAGAGCTGAATACCATAGAAGTGTCTCTTTTGCAAGCAGGTCTTTCCTAATTCATCAGCAGTAGCCAGCCCACTGAGATAACAAATGAGTAAACCCTATTAGATTACTACTATCCATTAAAGTTGCAGTGGAACAGAAGAGTAAATCACACTGACTAGTTTTTAGAAATACTTGCCTATTACACAGACTTTTGCTACATTTTCTTAGCACATAGAAACTTAATGGAAGTTGGACCTGCTTCCAACAGTGCTGCTTTACACTAGCAATGAAAGCATCTGCTACAGATAATGCCTCTTTGGTTTTTTCCAGGTTCTGCCATATGCAGTGTCCAGAAGCAGCAATCTAACAATAATATCCCTAAGCTGCTGGACACAATTTGTTTTTTTCCACATCAGAATAACATTATTAGTGGCAAGCAAATGAATCATGGAAAAGAATGGATTTTGCTGGGATATTTTTTCCCTATTTTTGTTAGTCATGCCACGATTTGTATGTCTGTCTTCCTGAACTGCTCTGTTGAATACATTGATTTGGTGCATTCTTGTTGGTGGGGATTGTTACTCTGTGAACTTATTCAGTGTTCAAAATCTTGGCTGTGTTGCTTCTTTTTGCTTGATCACAAAAGTCATGCAGTGTTTTTTCAGATGAGTATAATTTTCACAAATAAAGGTCATGAACCAAAGATGAGCTGTTACAAATTCTCAAGAATGGATACACTAGAAAACAAATTAAAATGAATCTATGAAAATAATTTTGCAAGGGTCAACCTATTCCTTCTGAAGCCGAATTTTTCACACAACATATGGAAAGCCTGTTGCAACCTCAAAACAAAACAGCGTTGATCCATGGCAGATTGGCTGATGGGATAGGAGATGAAAGTGTCATTTCCCAGGGGGTGTTTTCCATTGCCAGAATGCTGCTACCACCTTAAACTCAGCCCTTGGGAAATGTATGGAGAGATGTGAGTTTGTTCTCTCTGCTAAAACCCTTGCACATCTGACACCAATAAAAGCAGCAGAGCATGAGGAACATCATAGCTGAGAGAAATGAGGCTTCTGCCACCACATCTGCCCATGTGCCAGGGAAGAGCCACACTATCTATGGTGGTGGCCTGGGAAAGCTCAGTTACCCCTGTGCTCTGCCTGCTCCAGACACTGCCATGAGATCAGACCTTCCCAGCCTGCTATCTGCTGTGCCACTTTACTGAAAATTAAACCTATCAAATTCTGAAGTGAAAAGAAATCCTACATGTGTGCTGTGGGTTTATTCAGGAGTATTAATACTTTATCTAGAAAACTAATTACAATATGCAAAGAGAGTGCTTGTGCAAATTGACCACTTGTGCCTGCAGTGCTGAGAAATACAGCTGAGCACACAAAGTCAGGTTAAACATTTAACAACTTCAGCAACCTCCAACCAGCTGAGGAAATAGGAAATAAAGGAGCTGAGACACAAACATGATCAATCTACTTGTAGCAACTCAAGTTCACAGCAGGTTTCCTCTCTCTTGCTATTTAACAGGCATTCTTGATCAAATCACTCTAAGGTATGCTGTACATTGTCTGTATGCCTGCTCTACAGCCCTGCCACCACACTGAACCTGCTTCTGGAGCAGCAAACACATCAATTTAGACACAGATGTATGAAAAGATCACTTACTGAATATTACAGCCATGAAGTTGTGTGTCCATCCTGTTGGTTTTACAGGATAGAACATTTCTCTGACCTTGCTTTTAGGTTCCTGTGATTCCCCACAAACAATGTTGACAAATGTGTCCCTGTTACCTATATGCATTATATATTGCTAAAATTGATGACCTCTTGCCATCTGTTTTCATTAAGAAACTCGCATATAGATTTGGCTGCCTTGCCCAGTAAAATACTTCTGGAAAGAGAATTTCATAGTCTGATAATGTGCCAGATCTCCAGCTGGCATTAATTCACATACTCCCAGTAGCACCACTGGTGCTGGGTTGATTTACAGCAGCCAGGTCAGGCAGGTAATATCACAATAGTAAATTCAAAATGTTGCTCATCCCAGCAAACCTTTCTAATTGCAATACTACTGACTGATGCTCACAGTAGATTACAAAATAATCTTCTTGTCACATTTAAACTCATTATTTTAGTGAGACATTTGTGTGGCTCTAGCAGATAGTTTGGCTCTATTTACTCTCTGCAGGATGTGCAGATGATGGCTCACATACATTAAATAAACCTTTTCATTTTGCATGAATGTAAGATATGGCAATCACAGCTTTCTGGTAGCTTAAGGAAGAGCTTTTGGGGGGCATTCTGGTAGCAATAGAGTATTCCTGAAGTTAAAACAAATAAACCTGGAACAACTTACTATTTGCCATCCCTACAGATAATTGCAAACTCCTCTAGCTCAGTCAGGAAGCTATCATTTCATCCAAGAGGGGATAAACACAGCTTGAATTCAATGTCAGCTACTTCACTAGTGCCACCTACAGCATCCAGTTCAGAGAAACCACCCAGACTAGCAGCTGTCTCAGGTGAGCATACATTTCTAGAGCACTTTTATTAGCATCCAAAAAGTCAACCAGACAATTAGAGCAAATATGTATTTCTGCAACACAAGGTCTAAAGTATCCATTTGGAACATGCAATTTATGGACATACCTCAAAAATTAGGTGCTTCTGGCAATTGCCAAAGACATGTTAGGAAATCAGAACAACACAGAACACAAGTCCTGACAGAAGAATAGCTTTTATTTGTTGCATCTGTTTTGTTTGGGAAACTGAACAGTGAGAGGTGGAGTCCACCTCCTGCTTCTTGAGCTACTCCTGTGCTTCATGTGGAGCAGCAGAGTGGAAGGGCTGAGCTGGCTCTCAGGTGTGATCCACAGCTAACAGCCAAGGACTAGCTCCTCCATCAGCTCTCTACAGCTGTTGGCTACTTCAGCTTAAGCTTGGCTCAGGACAACATATACCTACAAATTTCTTTCCCAGCAGAGTGGTGGCCACTGGCACAGGGTGCCCAGGGAGGTGGTGGAGGCCCCATCCCTGGAGACATTCCAGGTGGGGCTGGAGGAGGCTCTGAGCACCCTGCTCTAGTTGCAGATGTCCCTGCTCTCAGAAGGGGGGTTGGACTAGATGAGCTCTGGAGCTCCCTTTCAACCCAGATATTCTTGTGAAATCAGAAATGCCTCACTGATGGTCCAGCCTTTGGCACCTAAGCTCATGGGAAACACATTTATTACAGGCTGACTAATAATGTACCAGCTCCAACACTCTGTAGCATTGACCTGCAGGGAGGGTTTGTCACTTCCAAGATTATTTCATGTTTTGGCTGCTACATTTTCTGCATCATTCACAATGCAATCTGCAAACATTTCTGTCTTTTCCATGTCATTTTTACAAGGATCCCTGGGGGAAGGAACATCATATCACCTTTTCTCTGTGGATTTGATGCAGTATCAATTCCTGGTCACTGCACACTCACTGAAGGCTTTGGTGGCTATTCCCCTGAAAGACTAACTGTAGCTATAAAATATGGTGAGCTGAAGAGAAATAGATTTTTCTGTTAAACTCGAAATCTTGGCAAGCAGAGATTAGCAAAAAAATAAACCTTTCTCATCTTGAAACACACACAGATCAAGAGCTTGTCAACAGGTTCATGTTGATTATCAGATTATCAAGGAATTAGTTTCTTTTAAGAAAGAATACTCTGTGCCTTACATCCTAAAAAAAGGACTGTCTCTTAGTTACTCTTCCCTGTTTCTCTTTTTTTATATATATTTTTTTTTATTGCATCTCAAAGAAACAGCCTCAAATTATGTGATAAGAGGTGCCTTTACCCTTACTTTTTAAAATACAGAATACTGCTGAATTAGTCTGGGCTCTCACAGGGAAACAAAGATTTAATCCTCATATGACTTGAAGCAGAGAAGCAAAGGGAATCCTTTGGTAGGACTGTGTCCCCAGAACCTGTGTCCTTGGTTTTCCACCCTTACTTGAGGAGCCCCCCAGCCATGAGAGGCTCTGTCTGTGGCCAGGGCTGTCCTCCAAGCCTGGGTCCTCCCAAGTAAGGATTGCTAATGCAAATAAAGACAGCAGGACTGGGTCTCCTGCACCACAGTAATGTAGGTGATTGGCAATTCATCTGAAGAACACTCTGCTGAAGGATGTTGTCACAGTACAGGTGGCTGAGCACAAAATGTTTATCACCCCAACAAGCATTTTCTCCTGCCTGGCTCATGATCTGGCTGCAGCATCACAAGACAAGTGAAATCACTGGGAATACCAAGCACAGGACTTCTTTATTTCTTTCTGCATAAGCCCATGTTGTTTAAAAGCAGCTCTGTGTCACACCACTGCCTGTGTGAGCTCTGACAGGCAGCAGGCTTCCACCACTGCTGATCTCAGCATGCTGTGCATCCTGACTTCAGGAGCATGGTTCTTCAGCAACTCTCATCAACTTTGTTTGCTCTCTGCTTGAACTAGTCCCACTGCTGACACAAAGCCCTGTGCTATCTCTCTTGACAAACAGGGTGTGAAACCAATGACCTTCTGCCTTGTTACCTTCTCTCCTCGTTCTCTTTTTCACATTCCCTGTGTTTCCTCCATCTCAGGCAGACATGCTTTCTGAGCTAATATCATGGCTGGGCAACTTCAAATAAGGAACTGCTTCAGCTGAATGAAACTTAGATTACTATTTTTCTCCTTCTGCTCCCAGAGTTGGAGTGTTGCACAAGCACACAGCCCAACCTCACTCTCAGGAAAGCCCACTACTAGTGACACCACAAGGATGGCTTTGAGGTCCTTCCCTGAACTATTTTTAAATTAAGGGATATTTCACATCATCTCTCTCTTTCTCTTCCTCCACTTTCTTCTTAAGCAGCAGAGATAAATCTTCTCCCTGCCTTTGTTAGAAGAATCACTCACTATTAATGACTTGTGTCAGCCTCCCTGCCTGTTCCTTGTTTCTCTGCTGTCAGCTCAAGGCTGTCTGCACCTCCCTACAGAGACAGCTCTCAGGAACTTGCCTCCTTGGGCTTTCATTTGAATCTCCCAAAGTGGAATTTGAGCTTGGCATTCATTTATCCTAGCTCATGCAAGCTGTCCTTTCCCCATGCCAGCCACCACCAAACCATGGGACAGTTGCCCCAGCTATGCCCCAGGTCTCAGAACAGCATCCAGCAGAGGTGCCAAAGTGGCAGGAAGCAGCAGGATCCCTCCAAGGCAAATCATCCCTGCCAGGACACTGGAGTTCAAGCTAGGAAGCAGCAAGACACAGAAGGTTTCCAAACAGCAGAAGACCCCAGCAGACCTCTGTATGGGCAGGATCAGAGCTTTCCAGCATGCAAATGCCAAAGGTCCTCTCAAAGCTATCTCTGACAGTAGAGGCAGGGGGTAAGGTTTCAAAGTCTGTCCTTTTCCCATCCCCTCAGCATTTGCAGCACTGTGTACAGGCTGGAACCTGCATGTGTAATGCAGATCCATCACACACCTGTATGGTTTTATCCCAGCTTAATGTGGCATTTGCATATCATTCATTTATTATCATTTCAGTGGTTAATCTGTGTAATAGGAACAATGTTTTCCAAAAGGCTTTAAAAAGAGCCTCTCTTCAGTGTGTTTTTGCTTTCCATGCACAGCCATACATTTTCTAGTGTCCTTAAGAGAAGTGTCATGAAAACAGGAAGGATCTACAAGTTGAGAGAGCAAGCTGGGGATTTTTCCTTGTGGAGGTTATCCTTAACACCATACAAATTAGCGTGTGTAGGCTGCATTATTTTGGGCTTTTTTTTCTTTTTTTTTCCTTATTTAGCAGATCTCATGTCCTGGGTTTGGCTCAGGTTAATAATCACAAACAGCTGCTGGCTCAAGCAGTTGGGAGGGGCCACAGCCAGGATAAACAACCCAACCAGCCAATGGGATATTCCATACTGAGTCATGCTCCTATATAAGGAGGCTGGAGGAGGTTGGGGTGTTTTCAACTTGTTTCACTGGGTAACTTTGATGTGGCTGGAGCAGGGAGAGTTGGCATCCTGGGCACAGGTAGAGCTTTTCCTGGTTTGTATTACTCACCTTGTATATATTTTGGTTAGTCCTACTGATATTACTGTTGTTTTCTTCTCTCTTTATGTTGTTCTATTAATTTGTATCTCAACACTCAGGACCTTTTTTTCTGCTTCATGATTCTTCTTCCTGTCCTACAGGAGAGGGGAGAAGCAGTAAGGGAGCAGCTACACAGTGTTTAGTTGTCAGCAGAGGTTAAACTGTGACACCCCAAAACAAAGTTCTTCAATTTGCTTCCAATATAAGATCAGTCTGACTTAACCAAAAACTCAGGCTGTATTTCTCAGTTCTTCACATAACTAGAAATGGGATTTAAAGAAAATGCAAAAATCATGTTTGCTATAATAAGATAGTTGTTTGGAATTCAAAACTAAATGAATGCAAACTTGAGGCAGCAGGGAAATAAAATCTGAGCTTGGGTTTTAGCTACCTGCAGGTGCACCAGCTTAGAGGCTTCTCCAACCACCCTGTCCTTAGGGAGGCTAGCTGATTGAGCAGCTCTGCCATAACCTCCTGTCTCAAGGGTTGACTCTCTCAGTTTAAACAGTATGAACAGAATCATGTAATACCCACAAACAGCTGACATGGGGCTCCTGGCTGTTGCTAAAATACCAAATTAACATTGCATGCCACAGCTATTCCAGGGTCATGATGATCCTATAGCAGCAAAGAGGCACAAAGCTGATGGATGCAGTCTGTAATGGAGTGGTAAACTTGTGCACGAAGTCATAAGAGGACCCTAATGTAAGCTCCTTCAGGCAAATATGTGAACTCTAAATCATCAGTAGGCATGAGGGTGTTCAAACTATAACTGTGAGGCAGCACTTGGAGAGGGAAATGGAAAGAGGGGTAAATCTGACATGCTCTGACTTTGCACCAAGGAATTGCCTTTCCTGTTCTTCTGTACCCTTAGTAATTAAAGCAATTCGAGGTGCTGGGCTGATGCCTGGCTGCCTGTCTTCCCTTATGCTGCCTTCTGCCTCTCCTGCTTGTTGAGAAGGTGCAAAACACCTCAGGCTGCTCCTGAGGAGCTAATATATTCTCTTCTTACTAATCAGGGCGTGAGTTAGACTGCTTGCTTGCTCCTCTTTCAAACTGGCTTCCTCCTCCACCACCACCAAGTCTGCTGGAAAAACTCTTGTTGTCCCCCGAGTCCATGTTCTCCACACAGACACTTCTAAAAGTTTTTGTGCTCAGAATGGTTTTGTAAATTGCAACAATTAGTTCAAATCCCATCATGGCTTGTTAATGGTGACTCTAATGGATGCTGGCAGATTTAGTGAGAAAACCAAATATATTCAGATTAAGAGCAGAAGGCGCTCAGCCTTGGTGAGAAATGTTTGTTCCCTTGCAGTTTCAGGAGATTTGTGTGGTGAAAAGAACGGGTTCATGGCTAATACAGTCCACAACTGACAGCTCACAACTGATTTAGATATGATAATCACTATGACTATTTGCAATGAAAAAAAGAAAAGTTTTATTCATCTGCCTTGGATGTTATTTAAACCCACAAAAGCTTTCTAGCCTGACTTGTTGCTGCTTGGCATTTACCAGGAGTTAACTATGCCCAGGGGTACAGGTCTCAGGAGAATCAGAATTCAGTTTGGGATTTGAAAGCATTTTGGAATTAATGTAGCTCATAGTGGAAATCCATAAAAAGCAATATAGATTATGTATGTCAATGCAGAAAACAAGTAGTGCAAAAACAAGTATTTGGAGATAAGAAGATGCACAGAGTATGTGGTGATCCACAGAGCATGTGATGAGAAAATTCACAGTATGCCTCTGCAGCAGCAAGCACCAAGCTGCAAGAATAGGTACCTTCTGGTGAGGGGCTGGCATAGCCTAAGGGGTTCATGGATAATAAGTGGCAATGCTTGGGACCTGGGAGCCACATCTGGCATACTTCTCCCTTCCACTCTTAAACCCACCTCTGGCTCTTTGAGTTCTACTGCTCTTCATTTTAGTGACCTCATGCTAACATGAAATATGCTGAAGGATAATAACAATGCTAATAAAAAGGTCAAGAGTAAACATTTTAAAATGAGTAGCTATATCTAATTTAAAACACTCTGTGCGTTTCAGTTGGCTGGAACGAAGAATATTTCCACTGGAACTGCAGGGAAAAGAAATTGTGACCAGTGAAGAGCATTTCCACAACTTCCTTGGAGCCATCAAAGTCACTACATCAGTAAGCCACGTATGAAGCATCTACCCAGGTATGTTGAACACTATAAAAAGCTATTGAAATGTATATTCTGATAATACACCTTTTAACAGAGAATTACACGATGACCCTATGATACTGCATTTTATCAACTTCATATTGAAAGAATCCTTAAGCAGCTAGAACAATTATAGCTGCTCTCCTCATCACAGATGACTTGTTAAAAGATGTGGTGAAGCAGATGATTACCACAACCACAGAAGAGCTAGTAATACGTTGCAAATGTTCACATCAGTGATGTGTTGGTGCTGGGCTCTTTCTAGAGTGTGAAGGAATATAAAACCAAGAAATTAAGTTGTTTTCACATTCTGTTAACAAAGTAAAGCTAAACTGCTGACTTTGCAGGGCTGTGCTATCTTTAAATCAAGATAAGGCTGTATCACTCTCAAAAAACTTAAAATAGATAAATCTAAACTGAAATGGTATAAGCAGCACAGCACAAATCTTATGTCATTCCTATGAACTGAGGCACTTTTTATATTGCTGGAACTTTTTTTCCTCCTAAGTGAGGAGTATTTATGATGGTTCCTCTAAGTGCAAATCCAAAACTATAAATAGCTGCTTGTTAATCTCGAATTTCAACTGTCCCCAAATATGTGGAAGGAGGGTTCATAGTTGCAATTTTTAAACTCCTGAGCTTGGAAACCAGTAAATCTAAATATTCATATTGAAAAATACAAGTCTTTTTCTGACACAAGCAGAAATCCTTCTCCCTCTTCTATGCTTCAGATTTATAGATATTTAAGGCCAGCAGGGGAGATAAAACCAACTGGTTGGAAAAATGTTATTTATTCTGAAAAAAATGTGCACAAATTAGATGCTGAGTCAGTGGGGTTTGGGCATCATTAAAAACTTTTCCTGCAGTGGTAAAGTAAAAGCAGCTGGAGGTCATCCTGACTGTGCTAGTCTAGTTACCAGCTACACTGAGGACATGGAGAAGAACCTCAGTAGCTCACTAGATCTGTACCTTTATCCCAGGATTTGCAAATCATATGTAAATCATGTAGCCCAGGGGCCTGCCACCTCCAAAAATACAGTAGGGCCTAGTAGTAGTAGTAGTAGTAGTACTCTCAGGGTGACCCAAACATAAACCTCAAAACTACAGGGTTACATAAACTCCCCAACTGGTATTTTCCCTATGTAATAATAACTGTGAATTGCTTTTCCTGTACACAAGAGAGTCTTCAACAGCAGAAATTAACTCAGCAGTGAACTGAGGAGCCAAAGAAAATGTGCCCTCCCAGCTCTAGGCCTGGGGCTCTCATCACTACTCTGGAGCAGGCACTGATGCTACCATATATACATCTGGGTAAGGCTGCAGAGAATATTGCCTCCTGGAATTGTTTTTACCACTCAAAACACTGTTGAAAACTTAAGTAGTTCAGAAACAAATGGACTGCACAAAACTGAAAAGGCAGAATTTACTGTGCTGAATTATGGATGGATAATCAGACACAAAATAGCATTGTCTGCAGCTGCACTGGAAGCATGTCTGATTACTCCCTAAAAAAACCTAACAAACCCAAATGTATCTCTAAACCAATGGGAAGTCATCTTCTCATCTGAAAACAACTGGTCGTTACCAGGTTTGGAGATGACATTGTTTAAGGGATGTGGTCAGGGATGTCACAGGGACAGAAGGCACTGTACCTAAAGCATCTACATCTCAATAATGCCAGACTTCTGGTCTATTTCTTTTCCCTCTTTAATGAAAGGCTCAATTCCTTCACTGTTATTTTGAAATACATTTGGCTCCATCTGAATCCCAAGACTGAGACCAGGGAAGCTCTTAGTCCTCTCTTTTGCTGATACATAGCTTTGGGCAGGTTCGTTAAGTGTTTTATCTCATTGTCCATATTCTTGCAACCCCCAGCCCTGTTCTGCACATGTAATCTAGACTGATTATTTGTACAGGGACAGGTAGGACTTAATGTCACCTCCTTGGCTTCATCTGAGGACTTTTTGCATAGTAATAGCTGTGCTGGTTCAGACCAAAGATCCTTCTGATAGCAGTTGGTGGCAAGTGTTTCAGGGGATGGAATAAGAACCAGGAGCACATGCAGCATTACCTCCACTGAAACACCAGCTCTGTGGCTCCTGAACATGCCTGTGTGTGAACACCTCTGTATATTAACAGCTCCTGGCAGACCTCATTTCCCTAAGTGAGCTAAACTCCTCTTGAAGCCATTTGAATGATGGGTCTCTGGTGGCTGGTAGCAATGAATTTTGCAACTGAATTACAAACCATATGAAGTAATACTTCATTATTTTCATTTTAAAGCTGTCACCCAGTAATTTCTTAGGGTGCTTCATAACATTGCTGTACAACAATTAGCAAACAAGCTTTCCCTCTCTTACTGACCTTGCTGATACTGAAGAGCTGTAGCCTCTTTAAGCTCCCTTGGCTAGGACAACTTCACATATCTTCAATCATTCAACTGCCTTTCTCTGTACCTTCTCAAGCTTTATTTTTAAAATGCTATTTACAACTTCTTAAGTTGTAGTGGAACTTTGAAAACCATGCCTTTCCTTTTGAAAGGACATTTAAATGCCATCTGGAGTTAACCACCTTCTGCTTCTAATAAATTACATTGAGGAATAAATGCTTGAAAATGAATGGGTTGTGACAACCAAAGGACAGTATCAGCTGCACCTGATGTGTTGTGCTTGGGTTCCCACACTGCCTTCACAGGGCAGAGGCAAGAGCTCTGAGCTGCAATTCCTCTGCTCAAAGTCATGGTTAGATGGTTCACCAAACTCCTCTCAGTTCAGAGGGACCATGGCATGTCTCACACTGTACCATGCTGAGGTCTGTGGAGACATTGATATGAAGCCTGCAGGGTGCAGAGGCATGGCTCCCAATCTCTCCCACCACACTTCAGTCAGCTTACACAGATTTAAATGGCTAATCAGAGACAAATTATTCTTCTCTCTAATGCTAGGGCTGGGTTTATTTCTGTCATGACATGCTGTTTGTAAAACATACTGTGCTACAACTGCATTTGTAGCAGATTGCCAGAGCTTTGAATGGCACAATGTTTTATACAAGATAGGCCAATAACATACAAATAGCAGAGCAATTTTCTTCCTGCTAAAAAGAAGGGTTGATTTTACTTAGCATTGTGAAGAAAAATGATGTTGTCCCTTAGAATTACCTACTTCTTTTCATTTCAAATCTCTGGAAAAGGCAAAGAGAAAAAGCTGGAGATGGAAGATAGACCCCAGTGGTCAGTGGGATTAAAATGCAGTTGTCCCTGAAGTGTGAAAGCACTCTGTGTGCTTCCAAGTAGTTTGAATCCTATGGGGCTCTGGGCTTTATCCATGGTAAAGGTCTGGCCACTGTTTTTTATGTTAACTACTGTGCTGCACAGTGAGTATGAAAGATGAAGTCAGAAGCTAAAACTGAGTCTTTCTCTTCTTTTGACTGTGCATGCCAGGTTCCACTGTAGGCAAAGGTAATGATTATTCAATTTGATTAGTATTTGCTATTAGTAACTAGAACTGTACATAATTCTCCTGTAGGCTGNAAACTCCTCTTGAAGCCATTTGAATGATGGGTCTCTGGTGGCTGGTAGCAATGAATTTTGCAACTGAATTACAAACCATATGAAGTAATACTTCATTATTTTCATTTTAAAGCTGTCACCCAGTAATTTCTTAGGGTGCTTCATAACATTGCTGTACAACAATTAGCAAACAAGCTTTCCCTCTCTTACTGACCTTGCTGATACTGAAGAGCTGTAGCCTCTTTAAGCTCCCTTGGCTAGGACAACTTCACATATCTTCAATCATTCAACTGCCTTTCTCTGTACCTTCTCAAGCTTTATTTTTAAAATGCTATTTACAACTTCTTAAGTTGTAGTGGAACTTTGAAAACCATGCCTTTCCTTTTGAAAGGACATTTAAATGCCATCTGGAGTTAACCACCTTCTGCTTCTAATAAATTACATTGAGGAATAAATGCTTGAAAATGAATGGGTTGTGACAACCAAAGGACAGTATCAGCTGCACCTGATGTGTTGTGCTTGGGTTCCCACACTGCCTTCACAGGGCAGAGGCAAGAGCTCTGAGCTGCAATTCCTCTGCTCAAAGTCATGGTTAGATGGTTCACCAAACTCCTCTCAGTTCAGAGGGACCATGGCATGTCTCACACTGTACCATGCTGAGGTCTGTGGAGACATTGATATGAAGCCTGCAGGGTGCAGAGGCATGGCTCCCAATCTCTCCCACCACACTTCAGTCAGCTTACACAGATTTAAATGGCTAATCAGAGACAAATTATTCTTCTCTCTAATGCTAGGGCTGGGTTTATTTCTGTCATGACATGCTGTTTGTAAAACATACTGTGCTACAACTGCATTTGTAGCAGATTGCCAGAGCTTTGAATGGCACAATGTTTTATACAAGATAGGCCAATAACATACAAATAGCAGAGCAATTTTCTTCCTGCTAAAAAGAAGGGTTGATTTTACTTAGCATTGTGAAGAAAAATGATGTTGTCCCTAGCATTAGAGAGNATATTAACAGCTCCTGGCAGACCTCATTTCCCTAAGTGAGCTAAACTCCTCTTGAAGCCATTTGAATGATGGGTCTCTGGTGGCTGGTAGCAATGAATTTTGCAACTGAATTACAAACCATATGAAGTAATACTTCATTATTTTCATTTTAAAGCTGTCACCCAGTAATTTCTTAGGGTGCTTCATAACATTGCTGTACAACAATTAGCAAACAAGCTTTCCCTCTCTTACTGACCTTGCTGATACTGAAGAGCTGTAGCCTCTTTAAGCTCCCTTGGCTAGGACAACTTCACATATCTTCAATCATTCAACTGCCTTTCTCTGTACCTTCTCAAGCTTTATTTTTAAAATGCTATTTACAACTTCTTAAGTTGTAGTGGAACTTTGAAAACCATGCCTTTCCTTTTGAAAGGACATTTAAATGCCATCTGGAGTTAACCACCTTCTGCTTCTAATAAATTACATTGAGGAATAAATGCTTGAAAATGAATGGGTTGTGACAACCAAAGGACAGTATCAGCTGCACCTGATGTGTTGTGCTTGGGTTCCCACACTGCCTTCACAGGGCAGAGGCAAGAGCTCTGAGCTGCAATTCCTCTGCTCAAAGTCATGGTTAGATGGTTCACCAAACTCCTCTCAGTTCAGAGGGACCATGGCATGTCTCACACTGTACCATGCTGAGGTCTGTGGAGACATTGATATGAAGCCTGCAGGGTGCAGAGGCATGGCTCCCAATCTCTCCCACCACACTTCAGTCAGCTTACACAGATTTAAATGGCTAATCAGAGACAAATTATTCTTCTCTCTAATGCTAGGGCTGGGTTTATTTCTGTCATGACATGCTGTTTGTAAAACATACTGTGCTACAACTGCATTTGTAGCAGATTGCCAGAGCTTTGAATGGCACAATGTTTTATACAAGATAGGCCAATAACATACAAATAGCAGAGCAATTTTCTTCCTGCTAAAAAGAAGGGTTGATTTTACTTAGCATTGTGAAGAAAAATGATGTTGTCCCTTAGAATTACCTACTTCTTTTCATTTCAAATCTCTGGAAAAGGCAAAGAGAAAAAGCTGGAGATGGAAGATAGACCCCAGTGGTCAGTGGGATTAAAATGCAGTTGTCCCTGAAGTGTGAAAGCACTCTGTGTGCTTCCAAGTAGTTTGAATCCTATGGGGCTCTGGGCTTTATCCATGGTAAAGGTCTGGCCACTGTTTTTTATGTTAACTACTGTGCTGCACAGTGAGTATGAAAGATGAAGTCAGAAGCTAAAACTGAGTCTTTCTCTTCTTTTGACTGTGCATGCCAGGTTCCACTGTAGGCAAAGGTAATGATTATTCAATTTGATTAGTATTTGCTATTAGTAACTAGAACTGTACATAATTCTCCTGTAGGCTGCTCTCTTAACAAAAAATTGAAGACTGCAGGGACAGAAATGCTCCTCCTAGCCCTTGTGCTGTGGTTTGCAACATCCAACATGCAAGACACCAATATACACACAGAGCAGAGGCATTTTCACTTCAATAAATTTTCAGTTTATGGAGTATTTGCAAAAGTGGGAACTCAAGGTAGTAATCTACCTGCACCAAGGCACACACATTCAAAGCTTTTTATACACATCAAGTGAATATCTTCCATCTACCTGCTATATATTTATTGTCATTCTATCTTGCTACTGGTTAGAACATTCCTCATCTTCAATTTAAAGGGATAGTTCATACATCAAAGCACAAGCTCAGTGGGTAGGGGTCTTGGGGAGGTGGGTAACCTACCAAGGGAGATATGTCAATTAGATGCTAATAAGATAATATTGAACACAGTTCATACAAAATTAAGTTAAAGTTAATTACAACCACTAAAGCCACTAATTCTGCTGAATTTCTATGCTTGGTTATACATCCCTTTTTGAGGCTCCTCTTATGAAATCAAGTCTTTTTGTTTCTCAAGACCCTATAGATTCTGCACCTTGTTTTATCCATTCTAATTGTCAATCTTAACACTCCATTATATTTGGAATATTTGGACCCAGCATTTGTCATCTTCCAATGCTAAATATCCACATACCCCATGTTCATGTAGAATGGTGTGGTAGTGCCATCTTCAAGGTTGCTTATAACTGGACAGTTAAATCCTGAAGCCCCATTCTTATTGCATTTTCCAGTGCTTCCATTTGTCCTGTTAAATTATGTAGCCATATGCTGTTCCAAAATGAGGTAATTTGAGGGCTAAAGATTGATTCTGACACCCATCCTGCTAGTGCTCTGGTTGAAGGATGGCTAAGGGGCTATGTCATCTCTTTTAATGCTTCCTCATCATTTGGGGGGCTAATGGTCATTTTCCTCATGTAATCTGTCTTCTCAGCCCCTATAAAAATAATTGAGTGGACCAAGTTCCATCACTACTAATCCAGACAGTGTGTCTCATCGGAATTGTACTTCCCTTCTC
>VYZU01050128.1:71479-91903 GCA_013401355.1 Ceyx cyanopectus
ACAGCCTTTATAAGTTGGTTGGATACTTAATACATCCTTCCCCTTGTAAACTTCAGTTTGGAAATGGGGGTAAATACACTGTTAAGCAATCAAAGGGAGACAATTAAGAAAAATGGGAATAAAATAAAATATATCAGACCTGTATTTTCACTTGCTGTGAAAATGATTCAAATCAGAAAACAGTTCAAAAAAGTGCATTGTAATATTGCCTTTCTATGAGCTCTGAATGTAAAATGCTTTTGATTGCTATGAGCTTGGAGAGTTAAGAGTGCTCCTCTGAGTTTTGAATTTTGCTTACAGAGGGATTTGAGTGTATTTATTACATCCCTCACAAGCTACCTTGTTGTGAGAGTTGTAAGAAAGCAGTACTTGCTGTTCTGGTAAATAAAATGCACTGGAATTTATCTTTAAAGTTACCCCCACAAGCAGTCAAGGGGCTGTCCAAGTCATCATAAATAATAAGTAATAGAAGTGCCTGGTATCTCTCTGTCAGAGAAATTCTTCACTTTCACATGGGTCATACACCTGTTTTTACTGGGCTGGGCAGTTAGTGTGCAGGGCAGGCTGGATGGGGTCAGTGATGCTGGATTAGCAGAAGCCACAAGAGATGGCAGCAGNGGTGTGAAATACACTATATTTTTGTAATTAGTTAATGTCTGTTAAGCATTTTATGGAGGAAAAAAACTGCCAAGTATGATCATTATTATAAACAATATTTTCTTCAAGTCCTTGCCAATAATGCTTTTGTTTTTGTTTTCAGGGCTAAATTAAGTACTTTTGTAGTTCTACTAGGCAAATGTAAGGCACAGCCAAACAATCTTGCTTTTCAGCTCAGTCATTCCAGGTTTGGTTTGATTTTTATCTGGGTTTTGTTTTACAACTAGCTCCATTCTGATTTAAAAGAGCAGTTGAAACCCTCTTCTCCTCTTCACAGCTCATGACCTTTCCCTGGAACACCCACATTTNCCATCTTCAAGGTTGCTTATAACTGGACAGTTAAATCCTGAAGCCCCATTCTTATTGCATTTTCCAGTGCTTCCATTTGTCCTGTTAAATTATGTAGCCATATGCTGTTCCAAAATGAGGTAATTTGAGGGCTAAAGATTGATTCTGACACCCATCCTGCTAGTGCTCTGGTTGAAGGATGGCTAAGGGGCTATGTCATCTCTTTTAATGCTTCCTCATCATTTGGGGGGCTAATGGTCATTTTCCTCATGTAATCTGTCTTCTCAGCCCCTATAAAAATAATTGAGTGGACCAAGTTCCATCACTACTAATCCAGACAGTGTGTCTCATCGGAATTGTACTTCCCTTCTCACAATTTATAGGTGCATTTTTTGTCATTGTTCCAGTCTAGGTTCTTGTCTAGAAGTTGAGTAATTACAGCACAAACATTCTAAATTTAGCACCCTGGCTACTGGTCCTAATCTTTGTATTTCTGAAAGATTTGTGGAACAATTAAAAACTTGCATACCTTTCCAATTACAGGATTTAAGGACCTTTTCCCTGGCTTTGGTAATATTTGTAAATAAAATAATTTTTCTAACTTTCTCTTGTGCTTTTCCTATGCAATCTATACACCAAGGTGTAGGTTGCATTCTGGTTCCATTCACCTTCCTCAGCAGTTTTACACACTTTTGGAAGCTGTATTCCCCAGTGGAAATGATCACAGGCTTCCAGATTTTTCAGATTTTTCAGATTAGCCCTCGGATGGGTCCTCTAGATGCCACCATGAACATTCAATAAGGGACAGCCTCCCCAAAAAACCAAGATATTACAAACTATGCAGCCTCACCAGACTGGAAGGTGTTAACTGCTCTGGCTTGACAGCTGGTTTCCAGCATCACACCTTCTCTTCCCTAACCCTTCCACCCAAGGACTATGAGTGAATGTGATGTTTTATCCCTAATTAATGCCTAATTAGACTAGAACAAATGCATCTCCATTAAACAGTGTTGGCTGATGTTTGATAAAGCAATGTACATTGGCATATGCTAAGACTAGTCACTAGACCAGGTCTGTTTGTCCACCAGAACAAGGTTTACTACACCTCTAATACAGAGAGGTAATGGTAGTATTTGGCTGACTATCACAGAAGCACTAGAGTAGATCCAGAGGGTGTGAAATACACTATATTTTTGTAATTAGTTAATGTCTGTTAAGCATTTTATGGAGGAAAAAAACTGCCAAGTATGATCATTATTATAAACAATATTTTCTTCAAGTCCTTGCCAATAATGCTTTTGTTTTTGTTTTCAGGGCTAAATTAAGTACTTTTGTAGTTCTACTAGGCAAATGTAAGGCACAGCCAAACAATCTTGCTTTTCAGCTCAGTCATTCCAGGTTTGGTTTGATTTTTATCTGGGTTTTGTTTTACAACTAGCTCCATTCTGATTTAAAAGAGCAGTTGAAACCCTCTTCTCCTCTTCACAGCTCATGACCTTTCCCTGGAACACCCACATTTAAGATACTGGAAAGAAGTGATTGAGAAAGGCATTTAATTAATTGGACTTTAACAATAGCAAGTCTGAGAACAGAGCTGGAATGCAAGAATAAGCACAAACCTAGACAGAATAAAACTACTAAAGATAAATGTGTTCTCTTCCTTAGAGAAGAGATTGAGGTTTTTTATTGAAATGTGGTGCACAGCACCTCAACTTTATGTGTTTGATGAAGAGTTCAATGAAAAAGTATTAGTTAAGGTAGAGAAGAAAATGCTCAGCATAAGACATTATTAGAAAGGGGACCTGCTTAAATACTACATGTTAATGTACTGAGCAAAAGAGAAACTTTAGGGATGGAGAAAGTATCTGCTGAAGTTTCTTATGGCTCAAGCTTAGAAATATTTATTTCATATTTTGCTTTTATACAATACTGTGTCTCAAAAAATATATATATACTGGTGAGGAAGAATAAATTCTTCAGTGCCTGACATGAATCAGAATATGCTACAGGAAGAAATAGATAATTTTGAAAAATAAGGTCTAAGGAATTAGTTTAATTGTCCAGTGCAGCCCAAAGAGGAAGGTAAAGTATTTAGGAACCACTAACAAAATTTTCTACTTTAATTAAGGTTATAATCTGCTGGAATTTATGAAAAAAAAAAAGGCATGAACATTATGAAAGCATCAATGAGCAAGCATAAGCTACCTTTGTTTCTTTTAAGTAAATTTTTAGCCTTCAAATTGCTTAGAATGTAAGAAAGTATGAATCTTCAAGGCTTAAAAATCAGGATAACTTTTCTTTTTTTTGATGTCTTACTATCTTTTATCATTTTTTAATGTCTTATTATCTTATTATCTTTTAAGTCCAGGCTGGATGGGGTTCTGAGCAACCTGCTCTAGTGGTAGGTGTCCCTGCTATTGGCAGGAACAATAGATGATGTTGGTTGGAACTAGATGATCTTTAAGGTCCCTTCCAACCCCCCTGACAATTCCATGATTCTATCTTTTTGGTGCTTCTTTCACGTGTCACAGCCTTTATAAGTTGGTTGGATACTTAATACATCCTTCCCCTTGTAAACTTCAGTTTGGAAATGGGGGTAAATACACTGTTAAGCAATCAAAGGGAGACAATTAAGAAAAATGGGAATAAAATAAAATATATCAGACCTGTATTTTCACTTGCTGTGAAAATGATTCAAATCAGAAAACAGTTCAAAAAAGTGCATTGTAATATTGCCTTTCTATGAGCTCTGAATGTAAAATGCTTTTGATTGCTATGAGCTTGGAGAGTTAAGAGTGCTCCTCTGAGTTTTGAATTTTGCTTACAGAGGGATTTGAGTGTATTTATTACATCCCTCACAAGCTACCTTGTTGTGAGAGTTGTAAGAAAGCAGTACTTGCTGTTCTGGTAAATAAAATGCACTGGAATTTATCTTTAAAGTTACCCCCACAAGCAGTCAAGGGGCTGTCCAAGTCATCATAAATAATAAGTAATAGAAGTGCCTGGTATCTCTCTGTCAGAGAAATTCTTCACTTTCACATGGGTCATACACCTGTTTTTACTGGGCTGGGCAGTTAGTGTGCAGGGCAGGCTGGATGGGGTCAGTGATGCTGGATTAGCAGAAGCCACAAGAGATGGCAGCAGCACTGCTCCCAGAGTGCAGCTGAGAGACACTGGATGGTTTTTACACGTGTGACTCAGAAGGGTGGGGGTGAGAGGCAGATGGGACTCTTCTTGGAGCAGTATTTCATGACTCTGGGCTGAAGAACACAGACCCAGTTTAGATGCAGCACAAGGAGCTATGGTCAGGCTGCCCTTTCTTGCAAGTCACTGGGAATTTACCCTACACTGACAGAGGATGCTGTGGTAGCAAATGAAACCATCCAGAAACCTAATCAATAGGAAGAAATTTTATCTGCATTTATTTTGAAGAATGTTTGGTATCCCATAAAAAATGAGGTTTCTCTACATCCCTGACAGATAGTTATCAAACTGTCTTATGCACAGTCAACACCATCACAGCAGCAAACACACACAATTTAAGAGGCCTTTATATTTGGCTCATAACTTTATTTTTGGAACAAAATTAGAACTTTGTCAACATGAAGACAGCACAATAAAAACAAGATCATTACTCCTTCCCTGCTTGGTGAAAGCTTTATGGCTCAAACAGCATTTCTAATCCTTTATGTCCTGTCTTTATGATGCATTAATAAATAATCTCCCTTTCTCCTCTGTAATTCACTTGACAGCAAAATAATGTCTTTTAAAAATCACTCAGTGTTTTAAGCAGTATCTTATCTCCCTCATTCCCATCCTAATTTTGCAGTTAATGACTCTTCTCCATTTTCTTACCTTCTTTTCCCAACAAATACTCCCTTGTCCCACCAGCTAATCAACCATCCCTCTCCACAAAGCACTTTTACTGGCATCCTTGCTTCTTCCTTCAGTATTTGCTCTCCTTCTCCAGAAACACTGTCCACAGACAGGAACCTCTACCTAATCACACTGAGAAAGAAACATTAATTCTCAGTCTTCTTCTTCAGCTAATTTTGCCAGTCTGTGCCCTTAGGTTGTCTCTTGGGTTTCTCCTTCATTGTTCATCGTTTTTTATTCCTTCTCACTGTTTAAGTATCTTAGATGTAGCAATTTATATATTGGACAGCAAGGCATGAAACAGTTTCCCTTTTTGTCCACTGTTTCCTTATTTAGAAAAAGATATTTTCTCTGGATGCAATGTAATTTATATCTCTCTATTATTATTTTTTTTACCAGTATTTGACAGAGCCAGAATGCAATATTGTACCTGCCATCGTTTTTTAACCAGGATGCAAATCACTGGCAAAACAAATGCTGTGATATCAAAATTCATCTTTCACTCCCTTACTTGAAGAGGAGGTATGGGGAGAAACACAGGAATTATTTTGCACTTGGAAAACAAGGTCACACAGAGGATTTCCTAAAGATTTTCTGTCCTTGTCTTGTAATTCCCTCTGCTTCCTTATAAGAAGTCTGCTCCGTTTCAGTCTCCTCTATTTCTTGGACTAAACTCAGGGAGAGCTTCACTCTGCAAGTGCAGGGTCCAAGCTGGGTGGACTTGGTTGTCTGTGGAAGACTATGGCTGGCCAAAGAAGGGTAACAAAGCTGGTGAAGAGTCTAGAGAACAAGTCTTGTGAGGAGTGACTAAGGGAACTGTGGTTGTTTAGCCTGGAAAAGAAAGGAGGCTCAGTGGAGACCTTATCATTCCCTACAGCTCCCTGAATGGAGATTGTAGAGAGGTATGTGCTGGTCTGCTAAGTACAAGCAATAGGACAAGAGCAAATAGCCTCAAGTTGTGCCAGAGGAGGTTTAGGTTGGATATAAGAAAAAAACTGTTCACTGAAAGGGTTGTGAAGCATTGGAACAGGCTGCCCAGAGAGGTGGTGGAGTCCCCATCCCTGGAGGGATTTAAAAGACAGGTAGATGTGGTGCTCAGGGACATGGGTTAGTGGTGACCTGGCAGTGCTGGGTTAACACTTGGACTTGATGATCTTAAAAGTCTCTTCCAATCAAAACAATTCTATGATTCTATGACTCCAGCATGAGATTTTAGCTCAAGCAGGCTGAGGACTGCTCTAAATACCAGGGTGCATACACTGTCACACTCAAAAGGAAAATCAGGAATTAACACTTTAATAAATAGCAAATAGTATTACACAAGAAGTCAAACTGTAAGTATGAAACAAGGACTAATGTCTGGAAACTAGAGTCAGGCAAAACCAAATTGGAAACTAGATGCACATTTTTAAACTTCAAGTGTGATTAATCACTTTGACCTGGTGGTCCTTTCTGATCCTAAGAGGCAATCTCTCCATTAATTAAAAGACTAAGTTAAAACAGAGTTTTCATCAAGGCAACTTTAACATTTCATTATTCTAGTAAACCATTGGGTATTTTGCTTGCCTTTTCTGTCAGCTGTATCTTGATTTTTTAGGACCTGGCTTCCTACATCAGGGAGTATAACTTCTTTCACAAATTTTTCCAAATTGTGAATATTAGTCTACTTCAGGGACACAAGAATTGCTCTAAATAAGAAAAAGAAACTTTTGACTAATATTCTGAACTTTCAGTCCTTGGGAATGAGAGAAAATAATGTGACTTTTACATTGTGTATTGATCATTAGGAAAAGAGCTTCCAGTTCATTCTGCAAGCATTTTCCAGCAAAATTCTGTAATTGCTCAAAACATTTTTGTGGAATCATTGATCTAGGCTTTTTCCTTGCATTTCATGATGTTTTTATGGTCTTCTTAAATTGGGATTTTTCTCCTCTTTACATAGCAAAAGGCAGTTATTCTTTCTGAAAAAAATAATAATGATGCAAAACATGTTGTCTTGTCAAGTACTGAGAAATCTGGGATTTTCTGTTGAGCATTAAAAACCTGACCATGTTTTAGGACTCAACAAACAGCAGCAATTAAAATCTTCTTTTAACTAGCAGATTATCCAAATTATATTCAGGATTTCAGATATGCTCAGTTAAGAAGGAGGTGAATGCTCTGATCCTGCTTATTGTCATACCAGTTCATTAATTTGGGTGCAATTGCCTTTAATTAAGTGAAAGGGGGTTCCCACCATAAAATCTCACTGATGTGTCATAAATAATGTCTCTAGAGCTCCTTCACAGTAATAAAAATATATAGTGCACTGATTAAAACTGCTGTAATTTATTCTTCCCTGTTGGAAGGAGCAATCCTTTCCTTGAAGAAATGGCAGTAATATTTTTCATAGTTTTGCAAAGAAGTTGTCAAGGCAAGGCTCAGGAGAGCAAATACTCAGCCTCAATGTCCATGGTGATGATTCAAGTGGTCACCACAGTTATTTTTAAACCAAAAGCTCACTTTTCTCATTCATATCTTCCAAAATTATTTCTTTATTTGATGGAACATTTACTTTTTTTTTTTTTTTTCCCCCATTCTGACAGTTCCCAAGTACTTCACAATCTGCAGCAGTGAAAACTCTGCATTAAAAATATTTGAGCCACAGATGGTATTTTGGGTGTCTGAGGCTGGAGTGCACAACACTCTGAAAGGCAAAAGCAGCACAAAATTCTGGGTAAGGCTTTGTGGCCAATTATCCCCTGGCATCACTTAGTTTATTGTACTAGTCTATTTAACAGACCTTGACCTATGGCTTTCATGCTTTCCATGCACAAAGGTTAAGGATGCATTTTCAGTCTGAATGACTCTGGGCTGGACCAAACAATGCTGAGAACAAAGAGAGGTAAGATTTCAAAGCAAGAGCTTGCACAAAGGCAGGACTCCTGTGTTGCTGCCTGTAGCTGGGAGCAAAATCATGGTTGTTTCAGTACACAAGCAGAGTGCTCGGAGGCATAAAGGTGCTGCACACCAAAAAACATTTCTAATGTGTTCAGTAGCTGTAAACAGTGTTATCAGTTAAGTTTAATCATTAACTATTTCATTCCCATTTGTTTTAGCAAAAAAAAAGAAAAGAAATGCTGAAACTGAAACTGTAGAAAGGCTGCTCTGTCAGAGAGCACTCCATCCTGCCAGGGCACCATGGTAGCTGAAAGCTCATCTCTGGAAGGCCACTCCAAGAAGCAGTAAGCTCTCAAAATTAATAAATACAAAACAAATAAATAATAATTTTTTAAAAAAAAACAAAACCAAACTAACAAAGACACCACACACAACACCTCATGGTATTTTATCACAGAACATTCATGATGGGCCACTTTCTGAGCTCTTGAGCTTTCAGGTTTTCAGCTGCATAAGCTGATTTCCACCTACAGTCTCTCATTGTATTCCTACAGCCAGAGGACATCCTGTTCATGCCACCTCGTTCACTGGCCTGAAATAAACTACCCACCTACCTGTGCACTGTCACTCACTGCTTCATTTGCTGTGAGTAAGACAGTTTCAGCTGGACCTGCCTTCAACCCATCTGAGTCAGAGTCCTCTTCATGTTTTTGAGGATTGGATGTGTGTGTTCAGCATGTGTTTCACTATCCACAAAGCTACTGGACTCATGTTTTATAGGGATATTGAAATGAAAACTTTTCCATGCCAGTAACAGTTCCTGTCAACACAAGGGCATACTTTCCATTTATCTCCTGTGCACCTGCCCTCATAAACTCCCATTCTGCAGAAGAGTTGATGCCTACAGGCAATGATTCAACAGATTTGCTTCTCAAACAGGCGTAGAAATGAATGTAAATATTGCACAGCCAAAGCAGTAGAGAGGGGAAGTTACTAAAATACAGTTATATTGAAGGATGGAAACATTTCCAAAGGATGGATTTTCACACCTGATGTCAGCTGAGAGCAGTGGTGTTTCTGTAAAGAAGGTTCCATCAGATTAAAAGCACTCAGTGCAGCAGCATGATGTCTGTGACAGGTTTCATTCTGTGACAGACAACCCTCCTCCAGCACCTCCAAGGGCTGAGCAGTGCTGTGCCTTTCCATCCTATCCCTCACAGTGTTTCACTCACTGGGCAGAGGTCTGCAGTGAACAAACCTCTCCCTGAAATCAAACAGAAAACTCCAAATCCTGTGAGAGCCTCGTGTTGTGTTTGGCCTCAATTCACCCACAGACTAAGGTAACCTTCCAGTTATGGAAACCAGATCTTTGGGGTGAAAAAGATTAGAAATGTTAAGGCATGAAGGCAAGCCTCCTGTCTCACCCAAATGCCTCTGCCTTCTAGAAGGGGTCCCACCTCCCCTGCCTCACTCACTTCCATGGAGTGCCAGTCAACAAGTCCTCAGATGCCCTCTATTGACAAACATCTTTTTGAAGCATTGTGCACAGAACAACATACAAACAAATCACTCCGGTCCAGGAGGATATGTGTGCTTAACTGACTTGCTCTGTAGATCATAGAATCATAGAATTATTCAGGTTGGAAAAGCTCCTTGGGATCATCCAGTCCAACCATCAGCCCTACTCTACAAAGTTCACCCCTAAACCAAGTCCCTCAAAACCACATCCAAATGACTCTTAAACACCCCCAGGGCTCGTGACTCAACCCCCTCCCTGGGCAGCCTGGGCCAGGCTCTGACCACTTTTCCAGGGAAAAATTTTTCCCTCCTGCCCAGTCTGCCCCTCCCCTGGAGCAGCTGAATCCATCCCCTCTGGTTCTGTCACTAATGCCCTGAGAGCAGAGCCCAGCACCAGCCTCTTTGCAATGGCCTGGCAGGGGCTGTAGAGAGTGATGAGGGCTCCCCTCAGCCTCCTCTTCCTCACACTCAACACTCCCAGCTCCTTCAGTTGCTCTTCATAAGATTTGTTCTCCATGATGTCAATAGGAACTGCTCACCTGTTTCAAAATGGAGCCCATGATGAAGGGCTTTGCTAGATAAGGGTATTATTGGTATTTTCAGGATGAAGCTTGAAATTTGCCAGACTTCTACTGTTGCAACTAAACAATGCCAATAGCAAAAGTAGATTTTCTTTTACTGGGAATTAGCTTAAAATAGATTTATTCCTACATTCAGCAGAACCGAGAAAGCACTGCATCATTAGCCATTTGGGGTAATATTTCTTTATAAACATATAAAATGATATTGATATTCTAATTATTTAACATTAAAATTTTCGTCCAAAAGCCAGTACCATTCTGGGTTAAGTTAGAATTTATTTTTTTCCAAGTTAACTGTCATCATAAACCAGGAAGATTTTGCTTTAGAATTCCCCAGAGAGCACTTTCTTTTAGCCAGTAGTGCTCAAAAAAAAAAGAAGAGGTTACATGAGGTTTCATTGCATGCGTGGAAACAGGCAGAAATACACTGGGCAGCAGAAATGCAACTGACAGCTGGACAATCCTTAGGCTCAGGTCCCTGCTGTGAAAGCAACCCACTTACCTTTGAGAAACAGCAGAGCAGGCAGAATTTCTTATGGAAGACATATGGCCCCATATATACTCCCTTTTTTTCTACCAGTGTCTTTATTCATTTTCTTTTCTAATTACCTGCTTTCCTTTGAGGGTGAAGGAAAAACAATCATTGCTTGGCATCTTTTATGTCAGATGTTTTCAAGGATCCCAGATATTTGCTTCCTTTTGGGCAGCCAAGGGGAAAACATTTGCAACAATTAATGTAAAAGGTGAGGGTTGATTGAGTTTCCAATGTAATTAATAATATTGATGATGCTGAAGGCCATAATCATCAGTTACAGGGAAATTAATATCAGAGACAAGCAGATACCTTACAGTTATCACACCTGTGCTGGGAAATGATTGTGAAAAGTGCTTTATTGCAGTGGGTTTGAGATTTACTGGAGGAATATTCACAGGAAATATAAATTCATTTACTCTTGAGCCAATACTATTCTTTAGCTTAAAGGCACCCTTTCTCTCCTTGATCTTCATCCCTCTGATGCATGTGTAGACACCCATCCTAAGTCAGCCTCACCTACTTTAATATCATGAAGCCTAGAATCATCATCCTAAAGTCAGGCAGCCCCTGAGGTTTCTAACTCCCACAGCAGTCAAACAACAAACTCCTGAGCTACATCTCTATCAGCTACACATTGCTAAGTATGTGTGACACCTGGGCATCCACACTGGCAGCTAGTAATTATTCAATACTCAACTGATAACATCCAAACAAAATGACTTCTCAGTCATTTCCAGCTGATTATCTCTCTATTTATAGATTTGTTTTGTTGTTAGACTGAAGCCTGTGACACATTGCCACGTAATGCAGTTCAGGTGATGATTTCTGATCTGTGGGATTGCACTGGCTGTTTTAACTTTAAATTTTAAACCTCAGATGGGAGAATTTGCTTCATGGGATTAATAGACACAGTATCAATGACTGGTATAGTCACCATCTCCTTCATGACCAGAAATGCACAGGTCCAGAGACACTCTGTACTTGCCAAGTGGGAAGAAATTATTTTCAATTTAGAGCAAAAGCAATGTTTTGCTATCCCAAAGCAGGGAAAATTGTGACTGGGCCACCATGAGTCCTACCCTAGTGAAATATATCAGGACAACCTGAATTTTATTTACCTGAAATATGAGTCAAATCAAGAAAGCCAAATCTTAGGAAGACTAAACTTTGACAAATGTTTCCTTACTCAAGGAAACACAAGTCCTTGAGTCCTCACAAGTCCTCAAGTAAGTCCTCTTTGCATTGAGCACAACACAAGTGTGATCCCACAGATAAGCCCTACAAAGTGCATAGTGTGCTGCAGGTTCAGTCAGATGGTTCATTCTGCATCTCAGCTCAAATAGTACATCTTTTTATGTTTAAGACCCACCAAAGTTCTTCAGGTGGTATTTTGAGGCCTTTACTTCTGCTGGAAAACACTCAAAATCATCCAGGATCATCCCCAGAATGTTCCATCCACTTGGACACTGACAAGATGTGAATTTTGTCTTTTAGTAGAGGGAGGCACAAAGAGACAAATTCAATGGTTGAGAGGAAAGTCAGAATACGTGGCATGTAACGACAATGAAAGAATAAAATTCACATTTTTTGCTTGGGAAGCATGTCTTTTTTCCCCTATTCTTATTCTCAACAGTAGTTGGATCATTTTTATTCATATGTGAGAAAGGAAGCAAACCCAGAAAATTACATCTAGAAAAGCGAACAGTTTTTTTCTAATAATATTTCACACTGGAGAACTATCTCCCTAACTTAGTGCATACCAATTCTCTAAAGCAAAAAACTCTAAATGCAGCACACTGAAATCACATAAATAATAATCTGTGATTTCTTGCCTGAGATTGTTCTGTTACTTTCCCCTGTTACTTTCCAGGCCACAAAAAAGCAGCTATTTGATTTCATTGCCTGTTGTTTGTCAGCAGGAAAAATTCAGAGTACTAAAAATGCTTATTGCTTTGAGAGCAATAATAAAAAGTCTGCTTGCCTTCAGATTAGTTATCACTGGTTTGTTGGGTTTTTTTTTCTCCACAGACTGAGAGAAATATAGAGGTGAAAGGCCACGTTGTTTTGTATAAAACAATCTTTAAAGAAGTGGATGGGGAGTTAGCTGTACTGATATTAATGGGTCTCATGCAGCTAAATCCCTGCTCACTACTTATAAAACATAAAAGATATGAAATTTAGACTCTTGATCATAAAACACAAATTAAATCAACACAGTCTACTTCAGAGAGCAAGAATATAATTCATTTCATTAGAAAATAATAAGCCACACTGGCATTTGGACAGACATGAAGCCTGCTTGCTAGAACACACATCTTTTTCATAGCAGTTTTTTTTACCCTTCTATCATCAGCAGAATGACAAGGTCTCCCTGGTACAATGGTTCTCAAACCAGTAGGATGCTCTTTATTTCCTTCATGGATGGTTGGAAGCTTGCCACAATCCCAGCCATGATTTCATTGCATCTTCAATGGAGCTATGAAAATGCATTAAAATAGGAAAAGCTCTATTCTGGAATATTTCTCAACCTAAGGAGAGAAAGAGGACTGAGGTCAGAAGGATAATTAAGGAAAATGGGAGATAAATTAGTGGCTTGAGATGATGTATCAATACAGAACTGGTGAGAAAAGCCATGTTTTCTAATCCTGAACCAGATGGCTGTCAGACCAGGAGTCACTGACAGCACAGTGGCAGTGGATGGCACATGGGCTGAGCCTGGCACCACAAAACACAAACAGTTGCATCTTGAGAGTCCAAGGGAAGGCAGCAGTGCATTTACCAGGGGAGCACAAACACTCAGCTGCCCAGCAGCAGCTTGCTTTTGTGAGGGACAAACCTCCTATCTCCAAAATGTTGTTTATGAGCCCACTGAACCTCTGATTTAGCAAAGGAAAGTATGCTTTGGCAAAGCAGTGCTTGAGAACTTCCCAACCTCTTCACTAGACCACGCTGACTCTCTCATGTAACTGGAAGTTAACCAGCCCCAAGGGCTAGGATGGAGACTGCAGCAGCAAGAAAATCTTTGAGAGGACTGTAAGACTGGTTGAACTTTCAGAAAGAAAGTCTGTGCACTTCTCTGTTCTCCATCCCTGCCTTCTGTGCTTCTCACAGATGCAGAGCTACAGACATGATCTCTCAGGCACAATGCATTATTTACTCCACTTCTGAAGTGCCCACCTTTAGGCATCTTTCATCCATCATTCCTTTATATTCACCTCATTCCTTACCTAAGGTCTTTCTTACCCAAAGCACACCATGTAGCTGTGTTTCAAGATTGTATGTTCCTCATTGTGCATTTTTAATTCTTCTGTTGCCACTGGTGCAATTTACCAGGTAAGTGCTTGTTAAGGGCTAACTCATGCCCCAGTGCTACAAAACCCAGGTGACAGCATTGGTCACAGTACACCTACAATGGATTAAATCCACTGTAAGGAGTTTAATTGCTTTCCTTTTCCACCTCTTGACTGCTTATTTGTAAAATGACTGCAAAATGCTGCTCAAAGCTTCATTCAATTTTCCCCTAGTGCCCAGGTGAATATGGGCAGTGGCCAACTCTAAAAATAGGAAAACCATAGAGGCTGAAGTTCATTTACAGGGTAAGGAAGATGAGGTATTAAAACAAATCTGCTCCCAAATGCAGTTTTAGCTGTTTTTCCAATCACAGTTTTGCATGCTCAGTGGCACAACAGTTGCCTTTCATTATATGTACAAGGAATTTATTGGTGCTACACATAAAATGTATTTTATGTGGCTATAAATAATGGAAAATATTATTCTGGAAAGGTCCTTTAAAACCCTCTACATAGCAATCTGGAAATGGGGTTTTTTTGAAAGCTTGATACATTGCCCTGTTTGCTCACCATGTCTGAAGCAAAAACTGACAGCTGTAAAAGGGAGCCCTCCTTACTGTCCTGTTCTTTCTTCACCTTCTACTTGCTAGCAGAAGTTTAGTATTTCTTCCAAAATTTGTTCCTTTTTTGTTCCTCATTCCCTCGGATAGAGAATATAAAATACTGTCTCTTCTCACACAATTATTCCCTCAAAATACAAATAATAACTGGGCAGCACAATGATATGCCCCCATTTTACCATCATTTTTTCCACTCTAGCACCATGGAACAGCCAACACTCTCTCTGGTAGGTGCAAAGTGACCCAGTGAGTGGCTGACCCCCATTTGCTATCTCAGAGACCTGTTTGCCAGATCTCAGAGCCTTTCCACACAGCCTGACACTGGGTTACTCACCTGCTGCATGGCAGAAGGTGAACAGGAACAGAAAAGCAGCTCCAAAAGTGATTCCCTCTCCCACTGCTTAGCAGTGTTAGACAAAAGTGAGAGGTGGGGATGAAAATGAGAAGATGTGCACACAAGGCCACAGAGTTGGTCACTTAACACTGCCATACATCAGTTAACTGTAGACTCAGCTTTTTTCCTTTCATTCAAGGGAAATTATTACTTTGTTTTGTATATACATGTGCACACACATGTCTCAGCTGGGCTTAGTCCACTGGGAAACCCAACAGAAGCCTTGGGTCAGGAACTGTTGTAATAAAGACCAATGCTTACAAAAACTATCACCAGCAAGCATTCCTGATACCTGCATGGGACCTGGAGCAGTCTTCAGCCATGCACTTCCACTCCCCACGTCCCTGAGAACAAACTAAACTGTATGAAGTTGTTTAGTCACAAGTAGAACCTGTTTATGAAGAGCTCAGCAGGTTAAGTGGCCTCAGAGAACCATCACTCAGTGCCTGCAGGAATGGAACAAGAGGGACAAATCCAGAGTGGAAAGGACATTTTAACCTGTTTGTTGCTAAGGGACAGGTGTGTTCAGCACACAGGGTCACTGCCAGCAGCTTTTCACCCTACAAGGCCAATCTGTCAGGACAAAGGGGTTGCCAACATTTTCTTTGGTGCTGTGATCAAACACTGCCTGTTCTGCACCTCTCTGAAGTCTCAGCCTGATGGAGCAAGTGTCAGCTTAGCAGGGTTCATTTCAATGCCACCAGCTGGAGAGATTTGTGAGAGATGTGGCCAGTTGCTGGGTCTATAAAATACATACAGTACATCTTCAGATGGCATGAAAAAGGAGTTTGTTTGCCATTTCATCACTTTGCTTGATAGATTCCTCAAGCTGGCCTTGGCTTTTATGTCAACAGGATGAAGTAGGGCTCTCCTGTCTCAAAACTGTGCCTGCCCAGCAGCCCTATTTGCAGATACATGTGCCTGCTCCTTCTCTCGAGGATGGTGACCCCCTAGGGTGGGCAGAGATACCTTTGCTGTGCCCATCAAGGTAGGTGGGTTAAAGCACTCACCTGCCAAATGCAGGATGGGGGTGTGAAACAAGAGCAGGACCCATTCTCCTTCATTTTCTCAGTGGCAGCACAAGGATCAGGGCTTCCAGCTCCCAGAGAGACATTTCTCCTTCCCCCTCCACCACCCTCTGCTGCAGGAAGGAGAGTACTTCTGAGAACATGCTGGGGACTGGATCCCAGCTGAAAGTAGCCCTTCAAAAATAGCAGTTTTTAAACTGAATCATTTTCCAAATCACAGTCTAAAATTACCTCCCTTCCTGGCAAGCTCTCTGCAGCTCTTTGGTATGCAGGCAAGCAGAGATTTGGAGGATGCAAAGTTTCTCAGGAGCTGTACCAATCCCATTCTGCAGGTTCCTGCACCCATCCAAGTGCATCTATCCATCCATCCATCCATCCATCCATCCATCCATCCATCCATCCCCTCTGCAGCATCATGAACCTCAACCCTTTGAATACAGAGCCACCTCTCTCACTTTAACAGAGAGCTTTTCTTCTTTCCTCCACACTATTGTGAAGACAAATGGTGGGCTGCAGAATACTTTTGCTGCCTAATTGGCCATTCAGTCCTTTCAAATATTCAGTTGTTCACTTGGAGAGTTGAAGGATGCTGATCTCTTCTGAAAGGCCTGGCCCTGGTTACACAGAACATGGTGACACCCAAAAGAAGTTGGTTGGTTTGTTGTCTACTAGTCTACATTAACTAGACAGGTGGTTGTGTATGTGGCAATTGTCCTTTGTAGGGTCTCAGAAATATTGCAGAGCTGCTTCTCCCAGAGCTGTAGAAAGCCATATTTCCATTATTAAAAATCTTTTGCATGCCAAGACACTGACTGAGATTTCACTGCACAAAGCAATAATAGAAAACAAATTAGCAAAACTAATGCAGGAAGAACATAAACCACCAGAATGGAAGGTTTGCCAGTAAAATGTGAAATTTCATACAGACAAAGACTGAGATGGAAATAAGTCATCTGAATATTGAACAAACTGCACAAGATGCTGGGTGCCTTCAGCTTCTATTGACATTACTACCAAGTAAGAACACATTAATGTGCTCAGGATGCTCAGAGCACTATACAGGATCAGGTCTTTTGAAATTGGTTATTCATCACAGTTAAATTGAATGTAATTGTCAGGGCTGAATAACTAATTAGATTATTCTCTCTCTCAATGAGAACAGTGAAAGTGAGAAAGCGTAGTTAGATTATCATTGGGCCTCAGGAAAAGGAGAAAAAAAAGGCCATTGAATAACTATTCATAAATTAGCAGGAAGACTGCAGGAATCTCTTGATTTAATCAGCAGCTGGTTTCTGTTTCTCTTAAACCCATGGAAATATTCTCCCAGTAAAACCAACTCTTTAGTTAACAGCACTGCTGTCTCAATACAGCTTAGCATCCCCTAGCAGTTAGACCTAACAAGTCAAAACTTGCACAGGGTTCCCTCCTACCTGACTTTGAGTTTGGGCATACAAGAAAAGATTTCCAAAGGATTCCCAAATTTAACTCATCAGCTTCTTTGGCTCTCATGAAAGCCCCAGAGCTACTGACAGACAGCCTGATAAACCTGATAACAGTTTCAGCCCAGGGCTGAAGATGGACCCCCTGCTAGCCAACCCAAAAATGACTTGGTTTTCAACCAGGTGGCTGCAGTAGGCAACTCATGGCCTCCAGAGCAGCTACAAGCCTGCCTGTTTTCTCTCTTCCCTCCCCAAAAGGTCACCCTGAGAGAATATAAATGGCCATTTGGGTCATTGAAATACATATGTATGAAGTATGAAACATATACTTTTGCCCTACTGCTTGGTAATTGGCATGCTTTTCACTGTCCTCATCTGTCACTCTGCAAAGTACTGGGAATTGCTCAATGTCCATCCCAGGGTATCCAGACTTCTAACTTAGAGGACACTTTCACCTATGTTATGCATTATGACTGAAGCCCTTGCATACAATGGTACCAGTTCTCTGATTGCATAGATTACCCATTGCCTCATCTATTTCTTTTCATTAGAAAGTAATACAAAAGCAGAGACTGACCCCTTAATTCCAGTAGGAAACACCAGTGAAGACCATCTCATTGCCCAGGCAGTTTGCTGAGCATCCAGACTAACCAAAATGTCACTCATTGAAAAGACATTTTCTTGGTATGCATTACAGTTCAAAAAAAAAATTTTATTTCCCTGTATTGAAACCAAGAATCCAACTGTGGAGGTCTTGATATCCCTGATGTCAAAAGAAGTGGTCTTGCTACCTTGCTTGTAAGTCACATGGTCAAACCATGGTTGAGAATGTAAGGATTTTACCCAAAAAAGTAAAAATATAGAACTCTTCCCTTAAAAGACATAAAGACATACCACTAATTGAGATGTTTAAGTTTTAAAACACCATATTCCACTTTATTCTTGAACAATGAGACATGATGTTCAATGTTACAACCTGTTTTCAGACAATAGTTTAATAAATCGTTTAATTAATGCATCTCATTTCTTTGCACAAGTGTCACTCTAAACAACCAAGCTAATAATGTAAACATGACTATTTGATTACTAAAATAATTGCTTTCCCAAACACCATCCTCCTGTTGATCAAAATGGTTGGAACCATCCATAAAATGTGCCCCCAGTGCAGGGATCCAATTTTAGCACAAAACCCAATTTACAGATGACCATCAGCTTTAAAAGACAACCCAGGGAAATTGTTTTAAAGATTATTATATTTTTGCCAAATACGTGAAGATTTGATTCAATTAATCAAGCAAATTTATAAAAACATCATCCATTTAACCAAACCTTTAGGAGTTTTCCCTAAGCAGAGATACAGCAGCAGCAGGATGTTTCCTTAAACAAATTCTGGTGTCTGGCTCAGATTAACCAAAACCATGACCTTCCTTTAAGCCAAAGCCCTGTAGCTGTGGAGGATTTGTATCCAGCTACTGGAATTTTTCCAGGAGTTACTTGCTTTGGAAAGGACCATACATTTTCAGCAAGACCTTAGTGAAAAAAATAGATGGAGTTTTCTTTTTTTTTTTTTTCCTCCTAGCTTTATAACTAAAAAATTCCGTATTTTTGCAAAACGGTGACAAATTTTCAAGACTTGAAGTAAAAAAAATCTTAGTGAAATGAGTTGTCAAAACATTTTGAAAATCTGTCAACAGCTCTAATTCTTAGAAACCATGATTTGGAGATACTTGAAATATGGTCTTGTCCATGCTGAAGCAGCTAAACTGTTCCTTGCTGCTTCAGCTCATCCTTTTTTTCTTCATGGAAAGTTACCAGTATTTTTTCATACTTATGATGTGATTCTTCAAGCTTATCAGCATCCCTCCAGCATCATCCTTTCCTAGGCAGGACATCTCCAGAAAGGTCACCACAGACTCCAGGGTCACTTTCTGCTCCTTGGAAAAGGTTCAGTCCTGTCACCGAAGGAAACAGCCAATTTTTCAGTCTCCATCCATGGCCCAACCACCACCCAAGAGGGGACAATGCACGACGTGGTGAGAATATGAGTTACACAAACTTTTCTAACCATCTTCCCATTAAAAAAATCATTGTCCTTTCACCATGGATTTAATTGCTGAGCACCCCAGAGAACTGCACCCTTATTTTTTAATGTTTTCAACAGGAAAAAAAAAGAAGACAGAAATGGTCTTTTTTCCCCTGCAAACACAATGATGCCAGGAATCCAAACCACCATCTCCAGCTGCAGCAACATAATTCCTATATATTCATGTAAATTAGTTTAGATTTACCCCATCTGACATAGTGGATTGGATGTAATCATTTCTGGATTACCAGAGTGGAAATTATTTCTAACAATGGCCATTGACACAGAATGGTCCATCTCTGACCTATGAGAGACTTCCCACAATTTCAATGGGTTTTTTATTAGATCTGATACATTTTCCCCTTTTTTTTCTGTTTTTATTTTTTCCTTGAGATCTTCTATTATTTCCTACAGCTATTGGGTTTGTGATTTATTGGTTTAATTATTTTATTTTTATTCGGTTTTAGCATTTATAATGAGACACAACTGACACTTGGAAATAGGAACCATTTTTCTTAAGGATTGCATGTGGTATTAGTTGCCTTGAGCACAACAGGGATTGGAAATCTTCTTTGATACTTCTGGACATTTTCCTTCCAACTCTCCGAAACAAAATGCTGTAGCAGCAAAAGCAATAATGGCAAAAAGCAAAGTTTAAATATGTTAGTGACTATTAAATCATGCTATTTGAGTACTTTGTAAATTCAGTGATGCTGTTTACTCTGCATTCTTTTCCTAGGAGGCATAGGTGCAAATTCAAGCCACTTTCTCCACCTGGTGAGTGCAAGAAGCCTGTTAAGAAAGGAAGACATTCTCCTGTTACGGATGTGTGCAAAAGGTAATTGTCACAAACATGAAATCTCAGGGCAGAGGAAAATCCCTCAGATCCAAAGTAAGAAACCAATGTGTGAGGAACAGCTATGGAGATCTAGAGATGATAAATATCCAGTTTGCTAAAAGGCATCAAGTAGCCATGTAGAGTCAGGAAGCATTTTTGTGTATAAAAAGAAATATAAAACCTAGGTTTTAAAAAAAAAAAGTGGAAATCAGGGAACAAAATCCCATCCAGGTGAGCCTGGCATTGGCAGCTGCAAACTGTGAGCAGTATTTGCTTTCCAAAGCCAGATCTTCCTTACACTTGTTATCGTTCCCTGCACACACGTCTGCAGGACTGGCTTCACTTCCAGCCTCTTTGCAATACTTCATCGGCGTGAAATCTCAAAGAAAAAAAAAAA
>VYZU01050128.1:94361-144023 GCA_013401355.1 Ceyx cyanopectus
GCCCGCCGCCGCCCGCCGCGCCCGCCGCGCCGCGCACCGGATGATGCCCCCGCGGGGGGCGGCGGGTTCCTGCCGCCGGCGGCGCCTGGCGCCCCTCAACGAGGACAACGGGCGGTTCCTGCTGCTGGCCGCCCTCATCGCGGCGTACCTGAGCGCCGGTGCCACCGTGTTCTCGGCCCTCGAGAGCCCGTCGGAGGCGGCGGCGCAGCTCCGCTGGAACCGGACCCTCCACAACTTTAGCCGCATCTTCAACATCAGCCTGCCGGAGCTGCGCGCCTTCCTGCGGAGCTACGAGGCGGCCATGGCCGCGGGCATCCGCGTAGACGCCCTGCGGCCCCGCTGGGACTTCCCCGGCGCCTTCTACTTCGTGGGCACCGTCGTCTCCACCATAGGTGAGCACCGCCCCGACGGCCCCGCGGACGGAGGCGCCCGCCCGGGGGATGCTGCGGCCGCGGCCCCGGGGCCGTCGTTATAGCGACCAAAGTTTGGGGCGAGGCGCCGCCGCGTTGCTGTGGCAACCGGGGCTCTTTCCGCCGCAGGAGGGGAGTCCGAGTCCCTGTTCCCCCCTTCACCCCCCACCCCGGGGGGTCGCAGTCCCAACCGCTTTCCCTGCAGTCCCGCTTGTCCCAGTGCACGGAGCCAGAGACCGGCGCTGAGCTCCGCTCCGCAGCGCTCCGGCTCCCGATGGTCCCGCGGACCCCTGACCGTCTCAGCAGGCGGTTCCTCGGACCGGCCGCGGCGGGAGCCCTGTCCCTCCCCAGCAAACTTTTGTCGCCGCCTTTGTGCAGTCCCACGGTTGGGCTTCGGCCGACCCGAAGGAGCGAGCGGGGCTGATCGGCGTCCGAGCAGCTCTGCCCGCCCCGCTGCCTGCAGAGGGATGCGCCCGACGCCCGAAGCGCTCGGGACCGGGGGAGGCGGCTCGGGGCCGGAGCAGCAGCGGGCTGCTGGAGATGCTGAGCGACAGCCAGCCAGGCTTTCAGCCTCTTCCTGACCGCTCAGCTCGATGCTGGTCTTAACTGCCAAAGTTAAGATACGTATGGGACTAAAGACCGAGGCTATACGAAGCCGTATGTCTTCCAGTTGTATCATAATAAACATTTTCAGTACATTGCAGGCTACAGATGCCGGCAGTTATCCATATCTGGTAGGTGTTTAGGAAGAGCAACACTTTAAGAGCAATAGGTGAGCCTTGAGGGGAGGATTTTTTGTGTGTGTGTGCTAGAATTACCATTTTTTACTCTCTATTTTTCTACTCAAAAAGCGCTGTCGTGTGGGAGATTTACTTGCAGTAAAGCTGTGGCTGGTGCTGCTCTCGGAGTATTGCCTGAGAAATCCTCTCCCCACGGACACAAGATCTTAACGATTTTCTCTCTCTGCCAGTTTCTAAGTTTTTGCAACAAGCCGATTGTCTTGGGGCTTCCCAGCATAAATATCAAGCTGTCTCTTTGTTAGAGAGGAAGAAACACACACCTCGTTATTGCACTTACATTCATTAGGTTCCGAAAATGTTTTATCAATAGTGACTCATCTGGATAATAGAGTCGTGATGGTGACTGCAGCAATGTTGTCAACTATTGTTACCTTTTGGGTTGCATAATTAACTTTTCCTTAAGTACATTGAGTAGTCCAGTCGTTTAAAGCACCATTTTCATTAAGCATTAGGCATTCCTCATCACATGAACATGTATTTTTAAGTGGTCATTGTGTGAATAGCTGGACAAACCCACTCTTTCCTTACACCTGCTGTAGCAGAGAAATCTTCACTTCTCCACCAGCCCTGGCTTCTCCTCTCTGTGCCTATGGAAATGTAAAATGTTTCCTCTTCATTTGCAAGCGTTTGTTTGCATCTCCACTTCATTGCCCTGTCTGCAGTAATTTGTACCTGGGTGGAAGGAATGAGAAGCTCTGCAGGGTTCTTTGGCAGCCTTGACAGGTGTGAATGTCTCTAGCAAAGCTGGTGTTTCTCATGCTGCTGTAGTGCAACCTAGGGCATGGCTTTCCCTTTATAGCCAGCAGTGTCTACATCTCACATTAGAGAGGTGGAGGCTGAAGACTGGTTTTCCTGAGCTGCAACAAAGGCCAGATTCTGCCAAGTGTTGCCCTGAGTAGCACCTTCTCCTGGCATACTACCTGCTACTCCTGGATTACTTACAGTACTCGGTGAGCTTGCTGTAGAGCAAGGAGTTGCTCTGAGTGAGGAGATGCAGCAGAAGGTGGCTCAAAGCAAAGCTGAGTTATTCCTTTGGGCACAGCAGAGCTGCTGTGCTGGGGGGTGCTGAGCTGCACAGCCCCAGCAGGAGCAGTGAGTGCAGCATCCTGAGGCTGTTGCACCCCATCCTTGCATAGTTTTAGAAACTGTATGTTCAGCTCCTGCAGGTGAAGAGGAGCTGCTGCCCCCACCTCAGCTCTTCTCCTGGTTCACCTCTTCAAGCTTGTAGAGAGGCAAAGCCCACTGTGAGCTCAGCTGCTGCTGAGTTTTTTTCCACTGCACAGTTTATTCAGTTATTATTGATGGTTGTGTTGGACCAAAGACCAGAGGAAGAAAAAAAATCCCAAAACCAGCAAATGAAGTAGTTGTCCTGCTAAAACCCAAAAGCCATATTCTTAATGAAATGTGCACAAATCTCTCACAATCCCAACGTGGGAGAAAGCAAATGGTAGGCAGCAAAACAGCACCTGTGGGAGCAGTTCCAGAGCTGTTCTTTCCTGGTCTCTCTGTTCCCTCCCAGCCAGCTCATTTATGTACCTACCTACCTGGAGTCCCTTTGATTCCACTGTCAGCTCACATACCATGTTATCCATGTTCAGAGCACTTTCACTTGCCTTCATGTCACACTGAACAGACAAAGAGGCTGCTGTCTTTACTCACCCTCACCCAGAACATCAGACATTTGGAGTCAAAACAGCCTGCCTTCCTCAACTACTCTGTGTGTCAAAGCAACTTTATTACTCCAGTCAAACATGGTCCTATTCTAATGATGCATCAGAAAGCTTCTCTTACTGCTTAACAAACAGCAAGTAGATGCTGTGTCTGTCTAATCTAACCTGTAAATCACCCACAGGTTACTCAGCCTCTTACCTGTGGAGGATTCCAACATAGAAAAAACTTGCTGGATTTTTTTGAGTCATCACTCTGCTCTCACTACTAAATCCTTCATACATAGGTAACCAAAATGCAAACATCCAGGGAAAGGGTTGCAAGTTTTCCTGGGGTTTCTGTGACCTGAACAGAGGGAGGAAGACTCCACTTCTTCATCCTTCTGTGAACACAAGGGTTGGTCACCGTTGGGCTTGGTGAAAACTGCTTCATCCACCCTTGCTTCAGCAGGACCTTTTCAGAGCTGAGCAGCACCCATTCGTGAGGTGCTTTGTCTCCTGCACTTCCCTGGCTGCAGTTCTGCATCTTCCATAATTACACAGGGACACAATCAAAGCCTCAGGATGAGAAACATGTTAGTGGGGTCTCTAAGAAACAGGAGAGTTAATTAAAATGAAATATTAAGCCTAATCTTAAAGCTTTTTCCTGAACAGCCCACAAAGCGCGTGGCTCACAGTCCATAAAACACCCTCTTGATAGCACTCTGGGCATTCATTTTTTAATCATCATTGCATTGTTTGCAGTTGGACAATGAAATGTTATTTTTCATTAGGCATGTCTCCATTTTCAGAGCTAGGTAAGAAAAGTCTCCAGTCTAATTTCTGATTGCTTCCTGTCAGTCTCCACTGTCATTTTGCATTCCAGAAGGTGGGTTTTTGTTTTTGTAGGCAATTTTTACTGTTCTGATTTCTTTAAGGAGCATCTAGGTGATACTTACTCTTGATTCATTGGTCTAAGTGGCAGTAGGCTTTGTTTTTCCCTCTTTCCCCAAATGTGAATCATAAATAGTTCCCAGGGCTTTGTTAAAGACTGAAAGCAAAGCATAACTCAGACCAGTTTTCTTGCTGGTAAAATGTTACAGAGTGCAGCACAATCCATCATAGTTTTCCCCATATTCTAGCAGCACAGACATTCTGCCTAGCACATAAGGGAACTCAGGGATGCCTAAAGCTCTGGATTTCTGACTCAGTCCATGAGTCTAGACTTTCCACCCAGATTTTTTTCCCCCCCTCTTAAATGTTAGAATAAACATTAGATCCCTGTCTAGTTAAACATATTGAGACACTGACTTACTGAGTTTGGATTTTAAGCTTCTTAGGTGTAAGTACACGTTTCAAAAATCAAGTGGTAACAATTGCATGATAGAAATCCATCCCAGGCATTAAAAAATGAGGCCAAATGAAGTACTCTGTGATTTTTCAACATAACATTTTTTTAAAGCATCATTACTGTGGGTGGATTGTTTTAGGATGGAACATATCTGGGTTACAGGTGCTTGAGAAGAGACCCCGGGAAGAAAAGGTGCAAAGAGCTTCCCTCTTGTGCAGCTATGAGAGGGTTACAGGTGTTCAGGACACAGTGTATAGGTGAGACTGCTCATCCTTTACTTATCCCTGAGCTATGCTGTTAAATTACTGTATTCATGGGGACTGACAGCTCCAACCAAAGGGATGGGGCATGCTCTGCTTTTATCTCAAAGAGATAAGGCACAGTGCTGCTCTGAGATGAGAGATAGGGCTTTGAAACCACATGAAGAAATGGAATGTAATGAGAGACAGAATGTTCAGTGTTTTCTACCAGCTAACTGACTCCTGGCAGCTGCTCTCTTCCTTGCTTAGGATATTGACTGGGTTCTCTCTGGGTCATCTGTAGCACCCAGCATAGCCAGCACTCCATTTCTGCTTGTGCTCCACAACAGAGGCACCATAACCCTCACTTCTAAAATATCCTCTGGCTCTGTGTCATAGTCTTTTGAGAAAATGTGGAGGTCCAGTTGTACCAAAGGTGATAATTCAGTGAAAATGATGTGCAAAAGACAGTTGGACAGCTCGCCAAGCACATGGTCAGATGTTAGACTTCACTGCTCAGAGCCAGGGAGTGAGCCTGCCCTAGAGCAGGCATTTCACATGGTAATGTGGCAAGAAATTCCAAATAACTGAAATGATCTGAAGGCTTTAGGGGGAAAATGATTTTCCTGTTTTCTTTGTGGTTGTATTTCAGGACATGAATTTGAGCTGCAGCTGGGGAAGGTCGTGGCTGTCTGCTCTCCATGAATTAAGTTTCACTGTCTATACAGTCAATTCAAACCAAAAGGTGACAGTCAAGACAGAATGTGCACTTATCAGCATCAGCATGTTTTGCTCTCTGCAGTTCTCTGAGGCTTGTACAGGCAGCTTTTGCAGAGGGTTCAAATTAGGAGGCAGTTGCCTCCAGAGTTGACCTTCTTCAAGTTAAAAAAGAACCAAACAGAAACCAAACAAGAAAGCAGTTGGAAGAGCAAAGCAGTTTTATTAAGCTGCAGTGTCAGGTTATTTGTCTTTGCCATCCTGTATGCAGTCTGCACTCAGCATGAGAATGTTTCAGCTTGCTCTGCTTCAGCCAGGTCTGGTTCCTTAGGTGCGTGTGATGTTTTGATCTATGTGCCAGTGGATTTCCAAAAGTCATTTTCTCACTGGGGTAGTCTCAATAAAGAAAAGAAGGCAAGAGGTTCAGAGGTCTGCAGGTCAATGGTCAGCATATTTCTGTGGAGAGCAGTGATCCTATATTGATTTTCCTCAGAAGAAGGTCTGGCACCATAGCAGTGTTTTCTACTTGCCATGGCTGCATGGGAGTATTACTTTCTTTGGGTACCACTGATAGGAATCTATGGGCATAGGTTGGAATGCTCCAAGCAGAAAAATAATCAAAAGCTGCCTTCTTGTAGCTGAGAACAACATCAGGAAGCTTTACTTGGAGTACATCCGTGTAATTACGTGGGTGACTTGAGGTGTCCACGCTGAAAGGTCACGATGAAATAATTTTGATCCTAAATTTGTTTGGTATTTATTCTAGAAGGTGGGAGGGAGGAACCCCAGTACTTTAAATAAAACCCTTTCTTAAAAGAAAAAGAAAAGGTTTTTGGAAATACTGTTTTCATCAGTCTCAGTACTGCTTAGGGTTGACCTGCCCCTGTAGGGTTATGCCAGCCCCAGAAAATGAAGCTATTACTGTGCTTGGGTCATCTAAATTGAATGATTTCTACAGAGCACATCAGATCAGATTACTTAATGGAAGAATTTCAGAGGTTTCTTAATTATACCTTAACCATGAAACCAAAATGAAACTCAGCTATGTTTCAAAACACTACCATCAGTACAGTGAGATCTAATTGTTGTTTTACAGCTGGAGAAGTTAAGGACAACTAAATTGCACTTTTTTGCTGTGGCTGTGGATTTTGAGATGCTCAGCTGGAGCACTGAAACCTGGGATCTCTAAACTGAATGTTGAGCACCAGAGCATCCCAGAGCCAAAAAACAAAGCCTGTCTATAACACCAGGGGATAAATAATTTGCCTGGCATCACATGAGATACAGTCCCACATCTCAGAAGTCAGGGGAAGTTTTATATTGACTTACTGTGTGCTGGTTTAGGCTCAAAACAAAGATACACTGGAGTTTGTAATCAAGGACTCTTCATTTTTTTTGCAGCCTTCGGGGTCCCTCTAGCTCAGGCAATTAAAAGATCAGTGTCTGCTTAGTGGGTATGTACCTCTCACTTGGCATGATGTTGTTTGATCTTCAAGTGATAGCCTTGCTGGACAGTAAATACTCGTATTTTTGTTCCATATGCATTTACAAGAGCTTGGAGATGTGATTGCAAATGAAATGGTGGTGGGCCAAAATTGCACTTGGACAGCTCCTGGTCCATGGAGGTGACCTGGCTCCAGCCAGTCGGTCTCTATTACTAAGCAACCTCCCCATAAAACAGGATTGTGCCTGTAATAGCAGCAAGGGAGCATAATTACTGGGCTTATCAGATGCTTTGTTTGCTGTGGGCTCATAAATCCAAATCCTGCCTGAAACCCTACAGGATGTATTCCCATGGAGCCTGGCCAGGCTCTGGGCTCTGCCCTCCTTTGCTCTCCTGGGGATATTCCCCCTTTCCTTATCTTACAGGTTCTCTAACACTCCCTGCTCACCTGTCTTTCTCAGACACTTAATTTCTCCATATTCTGCTGCCTCTCTCCCAATTAGCATGCCCTCCTCTACTAATTATTTCTTTGTTTCATCAATTTTAATAACTTTAATCAATTCTGAATCTTTGTTTGATGTCTGTGCTGTCTTTCAAGTTAATAACTACCAAACAAGTCTAAAGTAAAGCTTTAGAGTTTCTTTCTGGTCCTGCTCAAGCCTGTCCCTCTTCCCTAGCATTAATCCTGCTGACTCTCATTTCTTTTTTCAGTCTATTTCTTCCTTCTCCAGTTGCCTACAGTTTTGCACAGACCATACACGTGTCAGCATTTTTTCTCACTTTTACTCATGGGTTATCTTTGAAGAGAACACTGTCTTGCTTTTATCCCAAATTTAATATCCCTCATGGAGAGAAGAGGAAAACAATTATAGGTTGGACCTGCTCTCCCTAAGTTCGTGTAACAATATCGACTCCTCATGTTGCACTGGAAAATATGATGTCATTTCTTTTTTCTATCTAAAGCAGCATTATTTTTCCTTGCAGCTCTTGAAGTCAGTGAGAATTTTAGCTCTTGCCATAGTAGCATCAGGGTTAGAGCAACAGGAAACCAACCTAGACCATTTAATCTGCAGTTTTTTGTATGAGGACAGCTTGATATTTTTGGAAACTGCCTGTCTCCATGACCCATATAAACCTTGCTTACCTTTATCAAAAGGGGCTGTTTTCATAACGTGTCAATACCAAGTGCTTATCTGAGTGCATTTTGGGAGAAGATGAGTAAGGACAAAGATGAGGGTTCACACTGCTAAACATCTGAAACATGAAAGTCCTCCTGAGCACACAAAGTCTTAGAAGTGATAATAAAACCTTTTGTGAATAGCAACACTTAAGTAACAAACAGAATTATACTCCAAGGGGCAATTGCATAGCAACCCAGACAAATCAAATACGTTTAATTTTTTATCTCCTCACTAGCCTGCTTCTGATGAAGTCAATAGTAGACTGTCTACAGAGCATTAGGAAATCCCACCTTACTCATTTTATTGGCACGCTAGGTTCATAAAACAAATGTAGGTCTGATGTTGCCAGCACTTGTCATTACTGTAAGGAATACATCTCCCTGAGCTCAGAGGGTCTGTTGATGGCTGTGGGTGGCACACCTAGCTGTAGACATCACAAGGTTTCAATGCAGTCTCTCTTGAATCAAGTGGGAAGTAGAAGGAAAATTAAATCTAATTGCATTAGATGAGGCAAAGCATTAGCAGCTTTTTCAAGTAATTAAAGCTTTGGAGTGGAATAAGATAAGAAATTGAACAGTTTGATGTTAAAGCTTGAGATTACTTGTATGGGTGAGGCACTGCTGTTGCTGGTGTTTAAAAATCCATACCAAGTGCTCTTTGCTCATTGATGAAAAAGCAGTAATACCTTGATAACAGTTGTAACCCCCCACAGTGATGCCTCAATGAATTTTAACCTTGTATCACTGCAGTTCTTCCCTTTTAGAAATGATGGGCCAAATGTTCACATACACAGGCAAATTTAATCACAGCAAGAAACAGCAACTAGTGGAAATTTACTTACCTGAGAACTGAGAAACTAATTCAGTAAATTTCAATTAAAAAGAAAATCAGATACAAACCTCTTGGTTATTCATTATTGAATATTTGTCATCTCTTTGCTCAGAGTATTGTACAAGCCATATGTTTATCTCCTGAGGATAAAAAATACAGTGTCATTCGTGCTCAGTATATATGGAGTCGAGTCTATGTTAAGCCCTTTGGGGCTGGAAATGACTGTGGTGTTAAGATCTTAAATCCAAATAGTGATTCTTAATGAGAGGGGCAGAAAGAAGCTGCTTGATAAAATGTTTTGTCCATTTTCAGAAACTGCTACTGGCAGAGCTGTGAGGACCAGGAAAATCAGATAAAATCCAAAGCTCAAAATGATAAAAGTTGCAAGGTTGTTCAGTATCATTAAATTTAAAAGTATTCAAGGGAAATGAATACTAAGGAAGGAAGAGTTAAAAGCAGAACTAGAAAATGAGAGATAATTGGTTAGTCAGCAGTCCTGTCACCCTGCATTTCTATTAAAGTTACTTAAAATTAGGTCTTTGTGCCTTTGTGAGTGAATTGGAAGAGCTGCCCGAGAAAAAGGATACTTGAGAATTTGTCACTTTGCTTTCAGCTGGGACTTTCTGAAATAAGGAACTTATGAAAGCATATTTAAACCTTTTAAGAAGTTGAAGTAGATCAGATTTTTCCCATTAAATTTTCACTGTAAATAGATTTTGGGGGAAAAATGGCCCAACAGGGAAAAGATGCTTGTATGCTTAGGGTCTTTTTATCCAACAGGTCCTTTTTTATAGGTTAACTCTTGGTAAGGCAGAAAAGCTGAGACAGCTATCAAGAAATAGATGTTCTCTGAATACCTGTGTACGCAAACACTGGCAGCAGCAGAAAAATACACTACAAGTCTGTTGTTTAATCCAGTCAAAAGATAATCCAGTGATTTAACCATTTGACAGCATTTCCCATCTGTAAGGCTTAGAAAGCCCAGGAGTGACATCTTGTTTTATCAGGGTTCTCATGTGGGAAAATATGACATACACCTAAGATCACTTGTGAATGTCAGATAATGCTGTTTTTTAGCCTGAAAGGAGAGGTATTGTGAGGTGCTGGCACTGGAGTGACAGTGTATGTGCAAGCATTCTTTTGAAGCCCATAATGTCTCAAGAATATAATAAAATTTGGCTGCTGTTATTCTTTTTTTTCCTTGCAGATTGGACAAAAAAAATACCCCACAATTGTACAGCCTTGGGTCTATTCAAGCATTTGAAATGAAACTGCAAGTTTCAATAAACAGCAAAAGCAGGTGTGAATGCTGATGTTTGAAACACTCTGGAATGACAGGGCATAGGCTTTTTACTGTTAGGTTGTTGCTTAGATACAGAATTATCCACATGAAAAACATTCTCAAAACCATAGGAATTGAAGAGTGCAAGCAGCTTGAAAGGATGAAAAACTGAGGGTGCAAGAAAAATCAACTTTTAAATGTTCTCTTGGAATCTTGACAGCTACACGAAGACTGTAGGAAGGTCAGAGGAGGTGGCAGTGTGTGGCTTCAGGTGTTGGACACATCTCAAAAGAGAGAAAGAGTAGGTCAGTCTTGGTGCCCATGAGCTATTCCTTCATGTACATCTGTGGTTATTGAGATGGACTTTGTGTATTTCTTGGTTATGGTGCTCTAGAGTTCTGGAGATTTTTGAAAATAGTTAAAGTATTTAACTCATGGTTGTTTCCTCTGAGAGCAGCTCAGAAACCTCTGTGTTTTAGCTGAGGTTCAGCAGTGCATAAAGCCAAGGCTCATGCACACAGCCTGGGATATGAGCAGGGGTTAATGCAAGATTTTGAAGAAACATAGCTGCTTGTGCAAGGAAGAGGTTTTCAACAGTAATGGAACAACCAACCAAGGAGTGCAAAGGCTGTATTTTTCCATTATTACCACCACCACTGCCCTGGGTTCAGTTTGGGTTGATTATCACAAGCTGCTGGTCCAAGCAGTTGGGAGAGGCTGCAGTTGGGAGGGGCCACAGCCAGGATAAACAACCCAAGCAGCCAATGGGATATTCCACACCATACTGAGCCATGCCCTATATAAGGAGAGGGCTGGAGCAGGGTGGGAGTTTCTAGTTTTAAGTTGTTTTCAAGTTGGCATCTTGGGTACAGGTAGAACTTAAAATTTTCTTTCCCTATCATGTGATTAGTACTGCTGTTTTCTCCTCTCTTTGTGTTGTTTTATCGAACTGTTTTTATCTTAACCCCTTGGGGTCTCATACTTTTTCTTGCAATTTTCCTTCCTATCCCACAGGAGGGGTGTGGAGGGAAATGGGGGGGTTGTTGAGGGGAGCAGGGGGTGAGTGGCTGTGTGGTATTTAGTTGCTGTCAGGGGCTAAATCATGAGAATCACCATTTCAGAAAACCTTACAGCAAAATGGGTTTCCCCAGTTGTTAGAGTAAGGAAATAAACCAGAGGTAGGACCCTGCAATCATCAGGTGAGGAAGGAGCCCCAAGAAGCAACTCTGGACTAACTCAATTAGTCAATTCCCAAGGAGGTGGACTGCAACCAAAAGAAAGAGCTGATTGCTTTCATCCCCATTCTCTGGCAGTTTTCCTCTGTGAGGTGGTTTAGCACTAATTTAGCCAACACTAACTCATATTGTTTCTGTTTTAATAAGTCATTAGAGCATCCCAGCTGTGCTAAGGGGTGGTGTAACTGACAAAACAAGAGGAACTTTAGTACTGTCTTGCTGAAGATTTGCCCAAGAAAGGTAGCATAAAATAAAGGAAACAATTTAAGTCTTGATTTTTATGGCTGTAAACTAGTCATTAATTCATACATATTCTGCTTTTCATACTTTTCATACTTTTCATTCTCCATAATCTACTTTTAGGAGAGGGCCCCTGTCCCTCCTTAGCAACCATGTTCTATTGCAATAGGATTAACCAGAAAACCCAAACATAAGCTCCCCAAAGATCTCAAGCCTCAAACCCATTCCCCTCCCCATGTGTTCCATCTTCACTGCCTCTGCCTTGGGCCAGAGCTGCTGCTCAGCTGGCAACACTGGTGGCCTGGCATGTTAGTCCCCTTTTGCTTGTAGATGGTGCATAGAGGAACAAGCAGCCCCAGCCAGGGAACCATAAAACTGATTTAGAGATGTTTCTGCTTCTGCCTTTGCTTAGTTCTGTGCCAGAGCATCTTGGGCAGAGCAGATGATCAGCCTCCCTCTGTATTTGTTGGTCTAGGTCTTTGATAATGGCATTTAACAGTGAGCAAGGGTGAGATTGTTTGGTTTGTCTTTACTAGACACTTTTTTCTTACACTGTACCCAAGAAGAATGCCATGTAGTACAGCTCACAGCAAAAAAAAAGCTTACCTCCATTTGGTAAATGAATAGAGCAAGAGTGCTGCTGCCACAGGTGAAGCTGAAGTCCCAGCTTTTCTCTTTTTAAGGGTCATTTATCACTCAAATTTACAAAAGTTAGGCCACTTGAGCTGATAAATGTGCCTGCTGAGTACTCACTAGAAATTGAAGATCTTTCTTGGAAAGCTCAACTAGAAGGTGTCAGTATAGAAAAATACACTTGGGAAAACTACCCTGAGGAGAAGGTAAACATACACCAGTGGACTGGTTCTGAGGCAGGATGGCTTCTCTGTAGGGCATGGAGAGTGACCTCATCACCTACCTGCTGACATGGACAAGTATCAGCCACACAAGGCAGCACCTCCACATGCAAGTACCCTGTGTCTGAGGTCAGGCTTCATATTCCTGTCTTTAGGGGATTTTACAAGACATTTCCTTCTTAGCCTTTGACCATCTGATTTTGTCCCTCTTCTAGCAGAGGAGATCCTTCACCATCTTCTCTCAGAAGAAGGTGACTGCTGCCCAGTCCTCTCTCATCTTTACTCAAGTCATTTTGTGTTTGTTTTTGTCATTCACCTCTATGGAAAAATACTGTTACCTCTCAGTCTCTTTTCATACCCTTCACAAGCACCTGGTAGCTAACAACTATTTACTGGCTTTACCTTTTAGTTATTTCATGTCATGGATGCCAATTTAATAACTTTTTTTTTTCAAGGAGGCTTAGGTTATTTTAGGCTGACAATTCCATTAACTTTTAAAAAACAATGTACTTTAATGAGGAATGAAAATGTGACCATGACCTTTTAGGCTGTGGTTTAAATTGCAGCCAGCAGAGAAGTGCTGAGAGTGATCGATTCTGGTGTTCAATGTTAGGTGCAGCAGTGCTGGGTAACCAATAACCTGATCACAGTTGTGTGTAAACAAAATGAAATTAGTACTCTGGAAAGCCTTGAATAATTGCCTGCACCTCCTTGAAACTCCTTAATGTTCAATTAATTCTTTCCTGGCTCTTTTCTGCCAGCACAGCTCCTTTTGAGTAGCAGTTGTCTCAAAGCACCTGACTAATATTTCACCAGTGGAGAGGTAACAAGGAGCAACAGCAGTGATTTGGGTGGTTCCTCAAGTTTATCATGGTGCTTCTCCCATCACAGAGTAGGCTGGGTGTATTTTCCCTCAGTCTGTGATGCATTGAGTGTATGGATGCACATTTTGATGTATTAAACAGTCAGAAGAGTTAGAAGAAAGCTCGGACTTAGCCCACTCTGGTTCACAAAGCAAATTTACAGGACCTCTAGCCATCTATTTACTGTAGGCTTTGGAGAGAAGAAGTCCATGGTAAAAGAATGTTACTAACATTACTAAAAAGTTGGGAAATGCTAGAAGCAGCCTGCTTATCCAACTTGATATGTATTCCTAAGTAAAGAGGATTGATAGATAGATAGATAGATAGATAGATAGATAGATAGATAGATCCATTCTTAGTTGCATAGTCATCCACTATTTCCTCCATGGAAAATCTGTGTCTCTGTTCACCAAGTTCACCAAGGACTGCAAGCTTGTGTACAGTTTAGGTTTGGCCAGCCCTGAAAGCTGCAGTGGTATCTGATGTCTTCAGACTTACCATGGGTCTTACTGGAAGTGTCTTAATGCCCACAGTGCTGGACAGACCACTGCTGTTGAGGAACAAATATGAATATACAACAACATCAATATTAAAGGCTTTGGTAATGGAAAAGCTCTAAAAAAATGGAATTTTTGAGCCCAAAGAGGGGTATTTGGACAAAGTGGGCTGCCAGAAATGTTAAAGGGAAAGTGACTTTTTTATTTCTAGTCTGCAAATCCAAAGTGTGGTGGAAGAGCTGCCTCAGAGTGTTCTCACACCTTGGGTAAAAGCGCTGGATGCAGCAGAAGGTTTCCATCTGCAGCGGTTTCATCAGCTCTGAGCTGTGACCCTGTATCCAAGGCAACTGTTTCTGTGTGTTAGGTGGTAAGGAGCTATAGAATAAATGAGAAGTAGTTGTGAAATATACAGGTATGGCTCTGTCGGGGCAATAACAATTAATGTTACCAGGTGGGAAAGGAGTTGAAGGAAGCACCAGAACTCAAATATGGAATTTTAATCTCAAAATTCAAAACATGTTTTATTCCTTGATGTAGGAGACATGTTAGTTAACAAAGACCAACCAAAACTATGGAAAGCCATGAGCTAAAGCAAGTGTGGAACAGATGTGAAACAATATTGGTTTCTCTTAACCCACATCTCTCAGGGACTAGTCCTGTAAGAGCTTAGTCTTTATGTTGCAAGATCTTCCTTCCTTCTGGAAACAGCCTTCTGGTTATAGTTTTTATTTTTGTTTATTTTCAAGAGATCGTTTGTTTAAAAAGTTAATTGAACAACTTTAGCTTCTTTGGCTTCCTTTAAATATAACTACAGTACAGTTATATAATGGTGTAGAGGTGATGCTACTGTTATGAGCTAAGTGCTGTTACACTCTGGGGTTTAGAATGATTGCTTTCTTGTGCTGATTGGGTGGATGAGGCAAGTTCCATGACAAGATACCTGCATAGGAAGACTGAGGGGCTGGCTGAAAGAGGCAGGGACACAGTGCCATGGTAAAGGCCAGCAGACTTTCCCGTGTTCAGTTTTCAAGGTGACCAGAACTTTCCTTCTGACATCAACCATCTCTTTTACCCATAAGAAAATGGGTAAAAGAAAGCAAGAGCAACAAGAAGCCTATCACAAGTTTGTCCAGCTGCACTACCCCTTAAACTGCATTACCTAGCTTAAGTAAATTAAAAATCCAGATGAGCAGAATAGTAACCACAAAATCTATTATGCAAGTAACCACAAAATGTATTATGAGTGATTCAGTAATTGCCAGCACTTCCCCATGAGAGGCTGCTGAAGGATGTTATCTGAGAATTTTTGTCAACTCATCTCTACTCATTCTGTTTGTCTGGGGAGAAGTATCCAACAGCTGAGACCAGTATTGCCACAGAGCTTGTACTGAAGGAGTGGGGCAGAAGTAGTGAGGGAGCTTCAAATATTGTCTGGGCCACACAAAATGAACCCCCAGGTACTTGTAAAGTTTATGTCAGGGCCAGGCAAAAAGCAAAGCACCGTTCCTTCCCTGGACTGACTCAGAAGCACAGGCAGTTCTGGATTAACTCATTTCATCCAGGCATTGTGATGTCCTTAGCCTTGAGCAGGGGCTGAGCTCAGATGTGTTGTACAGAACATGCCAGGACTAAACCCTCGTGGTGCTGAAGGGACAACTACAGCTAGAGAAGGAAGACCCTGTGTGAAGAGTACATGAGGGCATGTCTAGCTGCAGGATGAAGTTCCTATGTTTGCCTGGTGGTATTTATTGCCCATTTTATGCATTTCTTGGCACTCTGGTTGCTATGATGCTTTCACATTATATGAGCTATGTACTGAATTTTGGTAAAATTATGATTCAGAAATCTCACTTAAACTGCATCACAAATACCAGGCTTCACTGCCTCTCATGAATGATCCTCAAAAAATATGAAAAAGCTTCAGTGCATTGACAATCTGATCCAAGCTGTCACACTTTTTTTTTTTTTTTAATTAATAACTGTGTCTAGCCATATGTGTGACAATAAAACCATTTATTTTGATGGTGATGTTCACATGCTTGCTGAGAAGCACATGTTTAAATGCTTTGCTGACAAGGCATGGGCGAGCAGATGTCTTCTCCATAATGAGCTGGCCGTGTATCCCTGGCTGGCAACTGCACCAGGCTTCCTGGCATCTTGTGAGGACCAGGCACTGCTGCATATTCATCACCAAAGGAGAAGGCTGTCACAAGCAGCCAGCCTAACCCAGGTGACAGCTTCAGCCCACAGAGGGGGAGGAGGAACTGAGAAGAGCTTCTAAGTTACTCATGGGACCCCAAGGCAAGTGAGGTCTGCTCAAAGGTGGTCTTTTAGCAGGACAAAATGGGCTCAGAAAAGAAAATCTAATGACTTTTTTTGGTAATATTTTATTTTCTGGTAATACTGTGCAAGTTTATCACTATATTTTACAGAAAAGTTTTTCTGCTGTGAAGCTGCTGGTGATGCAGTATAGTCTGAATTGGTAGCACACCACTGTTTCCAAGCTGTAAAAGTAGGACCACCTCTTTCCTTGTGCACCTTCATGTCCTTGAAAAGATATTTCCAAGCTTCCTTGACAAGGGCTTTTACATCCTTTTATCAACATTTGTGAAATTCTGTATCGATGAAGCACGAAGGTAGCACTGATAAATTATCCAGAAAAATACAGCCATTAGCAAAAAAAATAAAAAATCAATAGATTTCAAGTAGCAATCTCAATTCATTCTACGTTGGGAATATTTTCCTATTGCTGTTTAAATGTGTGCCAAGGTAAAAACTGCATTTGATTATATCATTCGAGTCTATGCTAAAAGTAGCTCCTTTGCAACCTTTACTGATGTGGTCTGATGTTGATATTTACCTTTCTGAATATGTTACTTGCTCAGGATTTTTGTGGAACAGTAAGGTAAAGACATTTCAGCATATAGGTTTTTCACAAACCATTAACTCGGATTAGATGTGTTTATTTATTCATGGAACATGAGCAGTCACCTCAGTCCCATCAGTGTGCTTTTTGACTGAACCACCCAGCATTTTTGCAGGGAGAACAACAATACCTACAGAAATGAGTTTCAGAAGAATCTTTCTGAGATAATGTGTAAAATATATGTGATTCTTTTTCATAAAATAACAGGTATCAGCAAATAACATGGAGCAAACTTAGTGTATTTTTTCATATGCAAATTTAAGATAACTTCTCCTGTTATTTAAGCATCTATAGCTACAAGGCATGACTGCTTAGCTATAAAATGATGGTATGTGTAATGCTGAAATACACTCCCAAGTGCAGAAGAGGTGAATTAGTATTTCTGCTGGATCCTTCCAGACTTTGTATACTCTGATTTTTCTCTTTACTGGTGCAGCAATGATTATCCCTGCTGTACTTCCCAGTCTGCAAGATCCTAGTGCTCCCAGTCTGCCAGTGGCTCTGCAGTGTGGGTATCTCACCGATGGCTTTGTGCTGGTCACAGCTGGGTTTTGTTTAAAGCTTTAAAGTGTTGTTATTTTAAAACAATGATCAATATTTGGGAAGTGTTTGGGTTTTTAGTTTGTTGGGCTTTTTTTCCTGTTATACAACATGAAAAAAATCTGTCTTCTCAGTGAGACTGGTATGATCAGACATTGATAACAGAAGTGTTAACACTGGCTTACAGCTTATGAACAGAGAGGTTACATTTTCCATCAGGCCATGCTGACTCCCAGGTTGGGAGCAGGGAAGTGGCCTCTTCACCTCATCCCACCTCAGAGCAGCCTGGGTTCAGGAATGCTTCCACCTGCATTGACAGAGTGGTGATGCTCTCTTAATGGACTGCCTTTCATCTCTGGGAGGATTTATTGCTGCTTCTTGAGTTTTAGTCATCTCATTGAGCTTTCTGATGCCTTCTTCATTCTTTACAAACCTCAGTTCTCGTTGGCCTAAGCTGACGTAGAGAGAGCTCTCCTTTTGTCCAGTGAGATGGGACCTTTGCCGAGCCCTTTACATCCTGAGCTTACACGTGGCCAAACTCTCATTAACATTACCCATTTATCTCCACACCTTAGGTTTTGGAATGACCACGCCAGCAACCGTGGCGGGGAAAGTATTCCTCATCGTTTACGGCCTTTTTGGGTGTGCTGGGACCATCCTTTTCTTCAACCTCTTCTTGGAGCGCATGATCTCTCTCCTGGCGTTCATCATGAAGGCTTGTCACGAGAGGCAGCTGCGCAGGAGCGGTCTCCTACCTCCCAACTTCCGAAGGGGGCCGGCCATGTCCGGGGTGGGCAGCCTGGTGGGTTGGAAGCCATCCGTTTACCACGTGATGCTGATCCTGGGCATTTTCGCCATCACCCTTTCCTGCTGCGCCTCCGCCATGTACACGGCGGTGGAAGGGTGGAACTACGTGGACTCCTTGTACTATTGCTTCGTCACCTTCAGCACCATCGGCTTTGGAGATTTGGTAAGCAGCCAGAACGCCGCGTACCAAAATCAGGGATTATACAGATTTGGGAACTTCATCTTTATATTAATGGGGGTATGTTGCATATACTCTCTTTTTAACGTCATCTCGATCGTCATCAAGCAGGTTTTGAACTGGGCGTTGAAAAAATTCGAATGCAGATGTTGCCCCAAGTGCCATAAATCAAGTGCCCGCCTCGGGCGTCGCAACGCCATCACCCCCGGAGCCCGCCTGCGTCGCCACAACATAGCGATGGACGCTGAGGGACAGTACGACAGTGACACCGAGGGCAGGAGGCTCTCTGGAGAGATGATCTCCATGAGGGAGCTGACGGCGTCGAACAAAGTCTCCCTGGCCATCCTGCAAAAGCAGTTGTCCGAGACGGCCAACGGCTACCCGAGGAACGTTTGTATCAACACCAGACAGAACGGTTTCTCTGCAGGGGTGGGTGCTCTGGCCATCATGAACAACCGCTTGGCAGAAACGAGTGATTCTAGGTAGACTTTTTGACATTCCTTTTGTTTCTTTACAAAAAAAAAGAAAGGTGATTAGGGTGGAATGAAGTGGAAAGCTACTGGGAAGTTTGGAGTTCAGAGACGGCCTAGGTACACGTTGGGTGTTGAGCGTTATGGTTTCCGGGGGGGTTTATAAGTCTTCTCTAATATGCAGTAACAGCTTTACCATAATGTGAGAGTTTTCCCCCAAGGGGTTTTTGGAAGAGACTTGGATGTCTTTGGTGTGGAATCTGATGCAGTTTTAGAAGGATGGTGTGTGTGGTTATGGTGGCAAAGCCACTATGGTGTTCTTCAGAAAAAAGGCCTGAACTCAAAGTCAGTGTTAAAACACAAAGAATGGGCAAGTTCAGCTCCAGATTCCAGCTTGGGGTTGATAAGTTTTGGCTAAACCAGTATCTCCCGGTTTGCTCAAGCCTGGCTCTGGCCCTGAAATTTGTACTAGATGCTCTTTAGCAGTTCCTCACAGCAGGCCTGTATCTGACACACGTAGGTTGGCTGCAGTTACACCAGCTTGAGGGTGACTGTGCTTCACTTGAATAATCCTACTGACTTCAGTGGTAGTGGGATCAAGTGGGCTGAATTCCCCTGTCTAAAAACGTTGGGTTTAGCTACCCAACAACTACCCAACTCTTCAAAGTCAGGGGATCGTCAGGAACCATGTTAAAATGTGCAAAACTGTTCCTACCTGCTGAATGACTGAAAATGGGCAGTTGCTAACCTCGGTACTGACCTCATTTAATGCAAGAGAAGCCAGTCCACACCTCTGGTGTCAAATGTTTGCATCACTGCTGAATTTCATTTAGATGAAAACAAGTAGCTAAAATGAATGTTTGCTCTCCATTGTCCTTTTGCATCTTTTACTTCTGCAGTGTTGCTGCAGAGATTCGTGCAAATGACTTCTTTGCAGTTCTTTGGGGGGTCCCAATCCTGTACTTGTTTCCCACAGATCTGATTGTGAAGGTTATAGAGAAACCCCAGAAAGTGTCTTCCTCTGAGACACTGGTACTAAGTCAGAAATTGGCCTAAGGCTGTTTGCTTTTTAAAGTCATATTTAACCTGGGCTAGCCCAAACTGCTACATACTGACCCAGTATGAGAAGCCACAATGGTCAGCTCTTGGAAACAACTTGGGCAAGATCATGAGTACTTGATTGCTGAATAAATTGGAAAAAAAACTGATGAAAACAAACTAGGAATATTTGAAATTTTTGAAATTCTTTCCATGAATTTTCAAACAGGTATTTAAATCTGTTATTTACTTTGTTTGGCATGGGTTTGGAGTATCCCTCAGTCTGCTTTCCTTTAAATTTGTACTGGTACAAAATGTTTTGAAATTTAACCTCAGAAAAATAACTTTCAATTTGAGGTTTTGCATACCTGAGCCTGTCAGCTGAAGCATGGCAGTGATCATGTATTTTGCCTGAAGGGAAAGGAATCAGAGCAGCAGATAAACACATGCATCTGTATTACACTGGAAGCAGTCACAGCTTGTGTCAAGATGCTTTTGGCCAGAATCAATCAATAATGTTTGTGTTCTGTATCTACCACTTCAGAGAAGAGGGTAAGGTAGAGACAACATTTAAGAAGCATTTTTTTGGCAGGAGCTTCCCTGGTGGCAGAGAGACCCCTTAAGATGTGTCCACACCCTGTCTCTGCACTCCCATCTCAGATGCTCCATTTGAAGGGCCCTTTGAAGAAGCCAGCAGAGGTTGGGGTGTTTGGGGAAGCCCACTGAAGGGTAAATTTAAGCAGGTCATGGTCTGTGAAAGACTCAAAGATCAACTGCAGAGATCACGAAGGCAACTTCCAGAATTGTAGGGATCATTTTTTGAAATGGCAGAGGAACAAGAGAACTAAAATGTGGTTTCCCTTGGGATTACCCCCAGGGGTAAATCTCTAACTGGGATGCTTTATGTGTTTTGGTTATTAAGAGTATGGGGCACAGCTCTATTTTTGCAGCTAGGCCTCTCTTAGGGTTGTGTGGTGGTACATTTGCCATCATGGGGACTGTTATTCATTAGAATATAGTCTGCTGTGTGAACTGCTGCATAAATAGAGGCAGACAGGCTCTGTCCCAAAAGTATTAAAGAGTTTGAATACACAGAATCCCAAGCCACAAAAGAATTAATTGGGTTGTTTTACTCACAAAACCATGTTCAAATGCATTGATATTCTGGGAGCTCAAGAACTGTGTTTTTATGATAACAGTTTTGCAAATTCAAAGCACTTATTTTTTCAGTAAGAGGTTTTTAAAGGGTAATTATGATAATTATGATTAGGGACCTGTTCAGATGTTTGTAAATTGTTTTCAAACTACTTTTTCCTGCCTGGGAAGTATGGTGAAGGAATATGAAACTGTACCTCCTCAGCTATTTCTGTACCCTTTCTGAGTCCCATCAAAGGCAGACACACAGGCTGTTGCAGTAGGATTTAAATGTTTCTGAGTCTTTGGTACTGTTGGTCACAGTGGTACCACTGCAGGATGCTTTGCAGTTCTGCTGACTGCAGGGGGGGTTGGATTGGCTCCTAGAGGTGAATTCCCCAAAGGATTTGAGCATCTTAGCTACTCTACTTGACCCCCTGTTCATTTCTGAGCCCCATAAAAATCCCCAACCCCACCTGTCTCAGCAAGGCCAGTTTATGAGAGGGTTCAGAGCATGGTTACTGAGCTGTCTCACTGGAAAGCAACTGGGAAGGGGTGGCCTCACACTTCCCTCATCTTCAATAGCCAAAATATGTTTCAAGGATGCATGAAAACAAAGCTCCAGATCTCTACTTTCTGCCTGCTAGCACTACCTGGGCACCTACCTGTATGCATGAGTGCATGAGCCAAGAGGACATAGGAGATTTGAGATCATTTTTTCCTAGTCCTTCCTGCAGCTTTATTTTTCTTCTTTTCTTTCTTTTACTTTTTTTCTTTTTTTTTTTTTTTTTTTCTGACAGATTCTCTTTAAAGTTGCTGGACTTGGGCACCCAGCTCCTGTTATTGTGCATGGTCCAACTCAGGATTCCCCACAGGGCAGCCTGCTCCTTTTGTGCATTAAACCCTAAACATGCACCAGCTGCACCAAGTGCAATTCCTCCTGGTATTTCATTTTCACAGACAAAGCAGATACCTGCAGTGCCCACACACAGGCTTGAAGCACAAGAAATCAGAAGGAGCAGAAGGCACAGAGTGGGACAGTGAAAGCACACTGCACTAGATTGCACTTTCAGGTAATTTGGGAGTTGTAGTCCATTCTTGAAATGTTTGGGTTTTTTTCCCCAGGTTTTATGTTTTGGACAGTCTTGAAAGAATATCATTAATTTAGGGTTAAAAAAATTCATCTTCTCTGATAGAATCCCTTCTTCCTCACCCTGCAGAACAGCAGGAGTGACTCCTAGCTGGCACAGACCCAGACATCCCAGCTGTCTGCTGAGCAGGCAGCAGAGACAGGACCTCAGACCTGATGCCCTGGTTTGGAGTCACACTGAGATGTCATCTGATTCTCTTTGGTTTTCTTTCCATCTGCAAACACACTTCTTTTGTGCAAAAAAGAATCACATCACCTTTTTCTTCCTTGCAATGCAAGGGGTGTCCTTCAGGCAATCTAGGTGTTCAGAGAAGCAGTTTCATGGAGCTCAGGCACAGATGGAAGTTCTGAAGGATGAGGCTGTGGTTTGCCTGGCTCCCTGTGGAAGAAGCATTGCACAAGTAACTCCCTTCTAGCAAGATGGGCAAAGGAGCTTGAGGCAGTGCTTGGGGCCATGCAGCAGCAGGTATAACTGAAGACACAAAGAAGAAGGTCTGTTATAAAGGGTATTTGTGCCTCTCTGACATGCACATAGAATCATAGAATTGTCAGGGTTGGAAGAGACCTTAAAGCTCATCCAGTTCCAACCCAGCTGCCATGGGCAGGGACACCTCCCACTGGAGCAGATTGCTCAGAGCCCCATCCAGCCTGGCCTGAGAAACTGCCAAAGATGGGGCTTCCCTCACCTCTCTGGGCACCCTGTGCCAGTGTCTCACCAGCCTCCTGGTGAAGAAATTCTTCCTAATGTCTGGTAACCCAGTCTCCAGATCTAATTGCAGCAAAAATTACTGGTGGAAGACAGGAGTGGTGCAAGAGTCACACTAAAGCTCTCAGGCATTTCCCTGGCTTGGGAATGGCCATGCCTGGCTTACCCAGAGATGCTCTGTGCTGCTGCTTGTTGGTGTAGCACTGGAGTTCCAGCACAGCTTCAGCCCTGGCCCTTGGCCTCTGCTCCTCACAGCTTTCTGTGGGTGAAAAAAATGAGTTTATTGCAACCATTTACCTGTGTTTCAGTCTGTGTCATGACTTGCTGCTGGAAGGAGGACTTGAGTAGTAGGGGAGGCCACAAAGCCACACACACAGGCTTGGTATAAACCTGATTGCCTGTGTGCTATAAATTTATAATTATATGGAAATTAGCTGAAGTTATGAGACAATTCTCACTTTTTTTTTTTTGGTGTCTTTCTAACCTTTAACTACAAAAATAATCAGCGACCAGTTATTACAATGAATGTTCAGAGCTAATCTGAACAAAAATCATACTTTGCTGATTCTATGGATATGGCTTCAGCTCTAATTGGATTACTAATGTGCCTTTCCAAATGAGCACACATTTTCAATGTCATATTTAAATAATAAATGTTATGTTACATAATAAATTCAATTAGGGCATATTAATACTCGACTCACACAAAAAAAATTAAAGTGTGCTTTTCATGATGTATAACAAATATGCAATTCCTTTTTTTGTGACTACATATTTGAGCTCATAGTCTACTTTTGTGAATGCTCAGGCTAGTGTCAAGGGTTGGGGCTGGGCTGCTCACTAAACAAATGACCAATGCTCTCTGTTAAATCCTTTTTCCAGAAGAGGAATGGAAAGGGAAGTGAAGAGAGTTACAGATTGGAAAACTACAGCTTTAATGAAAATAACAAAATTCAATATATCCAAGACAAATATTGAACCCAAACACCCAATGGCAGCATCACCACTGAACAGAATTAGTTCTTTTCTCACTCCAACCACAAGAGGTGGGAAAAGAGGAGAATTACACTGTGGAACACCCAGGAAGGTACAGCCAGTTCCCCTGAGACTGGGCACATAGGTTGTATATATTAGTGTATGCACAGTAGGTGGTTCATGGTGCATTGTAAATACATTGTGTAGCAGTGGCAGAGAGGAGGGTGCTGCAGTTTATGTGGCCACAGCCCAAGCACAGCTACCATTAACATAAAGAAAAAAGGTGCAATTACCCTAAATATTGTGTAGCCAAAAGGAAATCTAGGGTTCAAATCCAAACTATCAGCTCTCAGGAACCAAAATGGTGTTTTGCTCTGAAGTGGGGCTGCAGACATGCACCGTGCCTCTCTGTTGGGATCAGTCCTTCCTTGGGAAGCAAAAGGGACAGTAAATATGGATGCAGTTTATAGCTGAGTATGTAAATAGTCTGGAAATTTAGCATGAGAAAAAGAAAAATGAAGATTTCTGAAGGTACAGCCAATGTACTCTTATCAAGGAATGAAAAGTGTGGGGAAAGGGAGAGTCTCACAAGTGTTTCCCAGCAAATCCAGCAGAAAAACCAAGTCTTGCTTCTCTCTCCATACTCATGTGCACTGTGCTGTGTCACAGAATGGTGACACAATGTCACAGCCCCAAGTAGCTCTGGTTGCATCCCAAGCTCAGCTACCTCGTGGAACATGGAGAGGAGGATTTTCTGAGACACGGGGAAAAGAGAGGGACTCACCATCTGCACTTCAGGAGGCTGATGTGAGAAGACCATCACCCAGCCCCCTCTGGAAAAGCAGCCACACTGACCCCTTATCAGTGGTTGGGGTGTCTCATAGGTGCTGATTCCCATGCCCCCAGGACCAGGACCATGTCACACCCAGGTGTGTCCCAAACAGCTCCCCAGCCTGGGCTCAGCTGAAGGCTGTGGGTGGAGTGGAAATTGTGGCATCATTGGCCCAAGTGTTTTCAGGATCAGGCCCCCCAGCAGGTCATGTCAGGAGGACAGAGATGTTTCCAGAATCCCTCTGCAGACTGTAAGAGAACTTTTTCAAGCCAGTGAGTCAATGCAAAATCAATGCTTTTATACAAATATACAATAAGCAATGTGGGAAAAAATGACTGAGATTTCTGACAGTGTGCAATTCAGACACCAAGGATTTTCTCTGTGGTTGTCATTCCCTGTTTTGGTTTTTTTTTTTGTGTTAGAAAATCAGTTTTATTCCCTGCAGGTAAAATTATGTCCAGAAAATACTTGCTTATTGGCTTACAGGCAGTTCAAGAATTGAGTTCTAATTGTGTTGTAAAACCTCAGTATCCAAAAGCACAACAGCTGAAAAATTGTTTGGGGTTTGTTTGGGTCATTGTTTTGTTCTCATGTGTGTAGACATTCTTTATTTACAGAACTAATAAATGCTGTCATTTTACACATACAGACACACATTTTTAGCTCACTAAAAGACTACCTTGTTGTATAATGTCTGCTAAAGTCCTAGTCCCAAATTTCAAGCCAATTGAAAAAATATTTGAATTGCAATATATCTGCTCAAAAGAATTCCTGTTTATTTCTTTTTCAAAGGGTCACAGTGGGGCATGTATCTTTACCTGAGCTCTCATTATTATCTCCTATTACAAATATCAAGAATTTCACTTCTGCAGTTAATTCCACAGGTTTGGGTGTTTGTTTAATCCTCTATTTCACTAAGTGTGAATGTTAAAAGGAACAAGCAGTTCTGTGCTGTTTTCCAGTTGGTATCACGTTCCCATTTGCAAACAGCTGAAATATTAACACCAGTAAATTATCCAGCAGATGTTCCCAGACACACCAAAATTAGCCACTTGAGAATACTGCTCTTTAAAAGTTTGTTTTGTAAAATTTAAAATTATGAGTATAAATTACATGTCATGGTTGGAATTAGCAGACTGAACACTTCTCCTACCAACAGAAATCCTCGACATGAACTCAGTGAAAGATTCTAAAGATCCATTTTTATGTAAGAAGACCTTCCTATTTTATCTCATTAATTAAAAAAAAAAAGTCATGTTGCAAATCCCATTTAGAAAATGCCCTATGCTGTACATTCACTCCTATGAATAGAGCTGCTGAAAGGATTAAAACCAAAATTACCTGATCACTGCAAACACAATTGCAAGTACAGCTCTTCAAAACCTGAATATTTTCACCTCTTTGGAAATTGCAACCTAAGGGCACACTAATGCAATTCTAGTTCAGGCAAAGAAACAGCAGCTCCACTTGCTACTAATGACTTTATTCAGATAAAAGCCAACAGATAATAATTTATATTTTAAAGAAAAACATGAGAAAGGCAAAAGAAAAACAGAGAAGACTGATACTCTATTGAGACACTAGAGAAGCACAGCAGAGTGCTGCAGCCTGTGCTAGACTGTTTCTGGTCATCTTGGAACCCCAGTTTGTTCCCCAAACTGGAGCATTTGGGTCTCAGGTGCAGTTATCACTCATTTCACATCAGCCTCTGCACTGGCAAAGCAGTGGCACTGTGATCCTACTTTCCTCATCAAATGGATAGGCTTGTTTAGGCTTTCTTTGTGATGACAGTGTAGCTAGATATTGCAAGATGAGTCCATTCCCAACTCTGATGAGATTCACTGAGATCTTAATCAGCAAAAAAAAAAGGGAAAAAATTGGCTTACCACCCTACAACTATAAACAAAAGAAGTGGTGCTCTGAACAGAAAGTAAGGTCCTAAAATGTACATTTTGGCCCCAAAATTCAGGTATGTGACAAAATTGCCACAGTGTTCATTGCTGGTGCTCAGTGCACCTGCATCCCAAGGGTTTCTGACAGCACTGGGGTACTTAAGGTTTATGTTTCCTTCATCTAGAGGGAAGCAAACTGTATCTGAGGACATGCCTCTGTCTGAGGAGCATGCAGGGGTGGAGTTGCCTCCATCCCCAAATTTAAGCACACCCATAGTCCAGAACTGGACCAGGAATACTGGCCCAATTCAGCAGAAAATGGACCCACCTTGGTGTGCTGTGGTTTTTAGAGTGGAGCTGAATGTCATGGCAACCTGCAGCCACCTCCTCCTGCCAAACTACCCTGGCATGGGATCCATCCAACCAGCAGCAGTGAATGTACTGCCAGGAAAGCAGTGCAAACCATCAGCAGTGTGGACATATCTTCTTAATGGGCTAAAAACATCAGAATATACAGAGATCCTTTTCTATTTTAATGATCCAAAGGGTGTTGCCCATTATTCACAGCCCACACACAAGATGCCATGATATTCCATTTTCCTGCACTGAACATTCAATCTATTAACACAAAAATACACAAAAAAACCCCACTACCAGTATCAGCATTAGCAGAAAAACCAAATAATCCTAAATGAGACAGTAACCATCTCACTCACATGCAAAAGCTGTGAACAGAGCTGCCTCTCCCTGTAGCAACCAGCTGCTTCCCTGGCAGGAGGAGAAGTTTGGATTAGGAGAGCATCAGCTGCATGTTTGGGGTGCTGCATATTGCCCTGCAAAGAGCTACAGCACCAAAAATGGCACTTCTTGAGTGAGTTTGTGCAGCAGTTGCTACACTTCAGCAGCTCTTGTCACCAGGACTGATACTGGAGGCTGGTTAGCAAGTCTTGGACAAGGTTGTTTTTTTACTGTCACTGGTGGACATGGGTGGCAGCCAGGGAGTATTGTAACAATCAAGAGGAGGATCAGCAGAGTATTCATCAGAAAATATGACATTTATCTGGCCAGAAACAGCTCAGGAGGTCCCAGTGTCTGGCATCACTCAGTGTACTTCCCAAACAGCTGAACAACACAGAAGTTACCTAAATAAGCCAAAAGAGCCAGTAAGCTCTAGGAAGCAAATGCTGCTCTTGCCTGAATCTGGAGTAACTTAGCTGAATTGCAGGTAGTAAATAGCCTAATTAAATACACATAATGACTTTTAAATGCCTGCTAGAAGTCAAAAGGAGCTGCATGTATTTTTCCAGCACAATTTTGTGTTTACCAAGTCAAGAGGTGAAACAAAGAAGTTCCTGTAAATGGTTTATTAGAAAAGAGATATTCTCTTTCAAACAATGAAAAACATGAAACTAGAATAAATTTGAAGATTGAAATCTATTTAAATCCTGAGTTGACAGGAACTTTGCCTCCAACCCATCCCACAACTGTGAGTGCTTTTAACAAATCAGTCCCACTTTTGATGTCAGCTCAGGATTTTTCCTCTACAAGATCTCTGGATGAAGAGGTCTAAAAGCCATATCCAAAGCCAATTCAATAGAGAGCACATTTCTCCTGGTAGGTTATATACCATTTGCAAACAAAACTGGCTCTTTTGGGCTTGGCACCCCTTCATTGACGTGGTTCTGGACCCAGGGGGCAGAGGTGTTGGCAGCAGATGTGTAGAGCTGGTGGTTAATGAGAACATGGAAGAACCCACTGATGGTGTTGGGGGAACATTCCCCTGTGTTTTTCATGCTGTGAAACACGACCAAGTGTGAATTCTGTTCGTCTGGGAGGAGGTCAGATTCTGAGTGATGTTTGGATTGTTGCAATTATGCTATTTACAAAGAGTTTTGAAATAAACAGGAGAAAAAGAAAATGGTTTCTTGGGCTGTGTATCTAAGTTTTCTCTGAGCACGGGAGAAGCATCTCCTGGCTGAGAGATCCTCTCTGAAACCTGTGGCTTGGACATCATGGAGTCATAAGGGGACACCTCACAACCTTCCAGATGCTGACTAAGCTGTGTATGGGTGAGCAGAGCCAGGGAGGGTGATAACTAGTGTGACATGCTCCCACTGTACCTCACACTCATCCAGTCAAGACTGATTCCTTGCTTTGTGATAAAACAGAGCAGATGGAAACTGTTTGCTGTGTAAGCAGTCGTAAGGAACACCCTATATATCCCCTCTCCTCAGCTTCCAATCACATCAATAGGATCCATCTGTCCAAGGTATAAAGAAAAATCCTGGACATTTTGGTATCGACTAGAATGGAACTTAAAAAAAAATCAATCACACTGCAGGCAGAGAAGTGTCACTGCACCAAACACAGAGGCTTGGTAATCTTGCTAGGTAACATGGACCCAAAGTGCAAATATTTATAAACCCAGCCAAATCCCATGTTGCTGTCCCCATCTCCTTAGCCATTTAAAACAAGCCCTAGCAAGACCTGGTGCTGGGCACCCACTGCTGCAGTGTCCCAGCCCTCATTTAAGGGCTGCATTTCTATTTCCATTTCCATTATGCTGCACTATAAGGCATTTATATTACAGAGATGGGTGTGTCACTGGGATCTCACCACATACTGGTAGCAGCTCAGCACTTGGGCTGTCCACTGGTGTGTCACTGAATCACAGAATGTCAGGGGCTGGAAGGGAGCTCAAAAGATCACCTAGTCCAAGCCCCTGCCAGATATATGATGAGGCAGCTACAGGTGAATCATTAGAGCTTGTGCAGTGAGATTTGGGGTGAATCATTAGATCTTGTGCAGTGGGATTTGGGGTTTAATGACATATTAACATTTTTCAGTGATTCCAGCCACTGAGCTGCAAACTTCATTAAAGTCACTGTTGTTGCATTTTCCTGGGTCTGAGTTTCTTTCTCCTTCTACCTCTGCTGGATCACACAGAGAGAAAAGTGCCATCACCTCCTTTGCAAGTCTATATCCTATCTGGAAAGTGCATTTTGTGCAGCTATTACATTTATATAGGAAGATAACACACAGGTTAAAATCCAGTTCACCCTCATCATGCAACCAGGTATTTCTGTAGAAATTAGGCTGCTGAAATGAGTGAGCCAACAAAGGTTTGATCTGAAATACCCTTCAAATCTGCTGTAGAAACAGTTCAAGTCCTTACTATGCTCCCTCTTTGTCTCTTTGCTGTTACCCAGTTTAACTGGTCTCTTACACTGTTTATTCCTCTTCTTGGTCTCTAATTTCCTTTCAACTGGTTTATTCTCCCAACCTAACTCAACAGCAGTGTGTGAACTTGTGACCTGCTGACACCACAGACAAAACCCCCTGCAGCTGAGCTGATCACCACAAATTGCTCAAAAAATAAATCACACCCTTGTGTTTGCACTGAGCTGCTCCATTCCCTTCCACTCCCCAAGTGACTGCTTCAAAGAACAGAATACCATCCCTGTGGGTAATTATAAAAAGTTCATAGCCTGTGAGGATTACAGGTTTAAAAATACGAGTGCCAGGGAAACAAGGCATTTACAGTTTTCATAGGAAACGTACACCCACAAGAAACATAGAACTTAATTTTGCTGTCAGATGTTCCCACAGACTCCTCTTGAAAGGCAGCTGAAGCTGTACATGTGCCTGAAATAATTGAAGCTGTACATGTGCCTGAAATCATTAAAAAAAAAAAGATTTATTTTTAGATTGTCACCCTCCAGTCATTCCAAAAGGTTCACGTGGGAAGTTTTTAGTGCTGCTATAAAACCCTTTATTTTGGAATTTATTGATATTTGACTGTCTATAATCACAGCTACACAGGCTTGGAGGCTGCTGGTCCTCCTGCAACTGATATCTTAGACAGACAGACATTAAGGTCCCTTTCCAGGACAGCCATTGTCTGCTGCATCCCCAATGGCCACAGAACATGTGAGAGCCTATAAAAATCATGTTAGATGCCATCAAAATCAAAGAAACTTGCATTTTGTCTCTTTCAAAAGTCTCTTTTAAAAGGAAAAAGGTGGGAATTTGATAGTTTCTATCAAATGAGGGATTTCTACTGAGCTGTGGTGTCCAGGAAAGGAAAACTGTTTAGCCTAACATGTTAAAGCAGCTTAATGACATGACAAAATAAGATATTAAAGTAATGAAGGGACCAAACAGAAGGATTCCTCTGAGGTAAGGTGAAGGGGTCACTTTGCTCCATCCATGTGCTTTGGGGTCTCCCCAGCTCACTCCTACCCTGGTCAGGCAGGGTCTGAAGTCTTCTCCTGCACTCCCAGAGACGTGCCTATGGCAGGAGCTGCAACTCCTCATTGTCTCATTACACCAATTGGATTGGCAATGTGTGATCAAACTAATTCATCTGAATTATATGAGGAGAGAAGCACTCACTCCTGAAATCTCTGCAAATCAGGTAAAACCCATCAGCAATTAGAAAGGAGCAAGCCAATACAGGATGAGATAGTTTGCACCCATATAATGATGCTGAATCTTTGCTCTTCTCTCTTCACGACAGTAAAATCTTGCTTTGGACCAATATTTATTTTTATCTTTTATCTTACAAAATATAGATATAATTAAGCAACCTCTCCTGAGCTTCAGCTGTGCTATTGCAGGAGAAATGAAATATTCCTATGTAGAACTAATAGCTGATAGCAAATGTTAGCATATCCTGGAGATCTGTGTGATCATTTAAGCAGAAATTACCTTATATTAAAAATGGCTTACAGGCAGTTACAGGCTATGTCCACAGCACTTCAGAGAAAAAAATGAACCATCAAGAGTAATTTTTTTAGTGATTGTTTCCATCTGAAGTGCAATTACCTTTTTTCTAACTCCTTAGAGCATTATGAATAAGAAGGATCCTATGGATTATTAAGATAATCTTTTCTCCCTTCTGTCACTGCTACCTGTGATTTCCAAGCATCTCATGACCAGCCATAAGCTTATCCTCAAGCCTCTGAATGAGAAGCTTGTGGAATCCTCATCTCATACATGTTACCTGGTTATCTCAAGGGTCTTTTCCAACATAAATGATTCTATGAGATCTTCAGGAGACTCACCATGGAAATTAACAGCAGATCCTTGAGCCCCAGACCACTGCCACAGGCTTTCTCATCATGTGGTTTCTCCTGAAGAGGATGAGAATCTCAACCCTGCAAATCTGGAGCACCTTGGCTCCCACAGAAAGAGAGTATTCAGCATATTCCACATTTTTCACTAAACCAGCTCCCCTGTGCTCACCAAGCTGGTAAAAAAATGGACATTGGGCCATAGCACTGAAAACTTGAGGTTATTATTATAAGGCAAATGAAAGAGATGAAAGCAGATGCTGCCAAGTATAAGGCTGACAGGAACAAATCCTCCCATCATGCAGGTATCAGAATTAGGAAGCAGGAGTCAGAAAGTAGCTCAGCCCAGTGGGATTTTAACAAAACATCCATTTATCAAAGTAGTCTAAAAAAAAAAAAAGGCCAGCTCTAGGCTTTGAAATTGCCAGTGAAAAGACAGCTGCATCTCTCAGCAATTTTAAAAGCTCAGAATTACTTCATTTTTGCTTTGTACCTAAGCACTGAAAAGTCAATATTAGAAGTTTTTTTATGGTATCACCTCCCAACCTGAAGGCATTTTGATCTGCACTTCTTTGCTGTAAAAATATTACTTCAGAAGTGCACGTGAAAACAACTGTGAGGGAGCATTCACTCCCTTCTGGCTGGTGAACACCTAGAAAGGAGCAGAGATGGCAAAGAAATTGGAGGCCACAGACAGACACCACTGGAAGCACCCAGAAATAACATAATCACTTCCCTGCTGGAGCCCATCAGTTTATTTTCCAGAGAAAGTGGAAAAAAACACCAGTGCAAAGAAAGTGCAAAAAAACCACCAGCTGCAGCACAACTCTACCCCAGCCCTGGGGCAGCATCCAGAGCACCACTGGCACCTACTCCACTTGCAAGCAGAAGGAGGTTTGGCACTGGTGTCCAAAGAAGTGCTCCTGGATGCCTTTCAAACAAATAAATACCTAACAACTCCAGCAGAGACTTGGGAGCCTTTTTTTTTTCTTTTAAGAACATAATTTGATTAAAGAGTTTTAAAGAAATTGTCTTGCCCAAGAAGAGGTGAGGAGGGCTGTGTTGGCAGGACCCTGGCATTCAGGGTGACACTGCTGCTCACAGCAGCTCTTCAGCTCAGCAGCCAGCACCATCCCCACCTCTCCCACTGCTGCTGAAAATCTGGTGCCATGACATGGAGGGTCTCCACAACCTGACAGAGGGGGAAAAAACCTCCACAAAGCAAATCATTCCAAGCCACTCCTGGTACCCACTGATGGAGGGAAGGCTTCCCAGTGCTGGATCTGATCTTGATATATCCAAACCATCACCATCAACCCCCACACACCATCATCATCCCACACAGGCAGGAGAAGGTGCATCCACTTCATCATTTAGTAGTGTCAATTAAGTTTGCTCTAAAGCCTTTTAAAACTCCAGAAAATGCAGCTGGGCATTATTAGCATCACTCCTACACCCTCCAGTGTCTTTCTAGTATCCTATTACTGTTTAAAATGCCATGTCTGCAGCTCTGGGAGTCTGGGAGCTACCAGTCAGCATCATCCTTCAGAGAGCTTGTCCCTGCCTGGTTCAGAGCTTTCTAGTGTGGGCAAGAAATTTGTTGTGAATGTTACTGAAGCTCCTGCAAGGCAAATGATGAGAACACGAGGAGATACTCTGAATAAGCAATATTTGCCTTCTGAGTGGTGCAGTGTTTAATTAAAACCACAAAGGTTTTCTCTGCTGCAGTTAAATGGCATGGTCTGCAGAGCTGCCCCAGGGAGAGCTAAGTGACAGGCTCCCACCTGGATTTTTCTTCCCCTGCTGCTCAATAAATTTAGTCATTCAAATCCTAATATATTATTGATGGGCACTTCTGTCTGGAGAGTGCATAGAGCTGCAAGCTACTAAAAATACAGGTTAGAGTAACTGATGCTGTGCCCAGAGAGTGGCTGAGTGAGGGCACAAAGGTGACAACCAAACAGTTTTATTTAAGGTGCTGCCACCCATAGCAAGGATCAATCCTGCTTCAAAAAATTCAAAAATTTCAAAATCAAAGATAGATATCAGAAACAGAGATTAGCAGCCATTTCCTGAACTAACAAGTGTGCTTCACTCTGCAGTTAAAGCCACAGACAGTTGATGTCTGTTTATACTGTCTCAGCAGAGTGAGCCCCAGCTGTTTGCTGTTGGCCATCCCAAAGTCATGCAGGTGAACTGCTGTGCTAGAGCTGAGCTCCCATTTGCAAAGGACAAAAGCTATTTTTAGCACTCTTTGTCTATTTTTTGCAGTGCTCTAGACCCTGACCAGCAGCAGAATGACTGGAAACAGAAATCACCATTATCTTGGGTTTGGTGGGAGGGAGACAGGTGTTGAGACACAAAAACAGACCTTTCAGAGAGCATCCAGGCCTGGTTTGAAGGGGTGTTGGGATCTGCCTTCCCCAGCTGCATTGAGCCTAGGGACTTGATCTGGACTGGCAACTAAAACCTCACTTTCCTTTGAGCAGCTCAGCCCCAGCACAGCCACCCTGTGCCAGACAGATGAAGCCAAGCTGGAAAGCTGTGAATCTGCTCAGCAGGAATCATGGCCAGCATTGGCAAACCCCTTGGCCAGTGAGCTCTGCTGCAGCAGGATCTCCTGGGTGCAGAGGGAGGAGAAGAGAACCATGCCCATCATCCCCCACCAGCAATGCAGCCTGTCAGAGGTGGCAGATGAGTGAAAACCAACTCCTACAAGCATCAGGAAGCAAATGCATTAGACATTATCTGCAAATATCAGATTACTACACCAGCTACTGTCCTGCCTCCCCAAACTCCTTTGTTCACATAAAACATCTCCCAGCAGCTCAATGTGATTTCCTTTGGTGAGGGAAACAGGAAAAGAAAGATCCTGAGGTTGCACAGCAGGTGCAGTGAAGTTTCAGATGGTTTTATTTTCTCTAATATGAACAGAATAAATGAGCCTCCAGTCACTGGTGGAGACCAGTTCTCATGGCACTGCTGGAATCCCTTAAAAAAAAATAAAAACCTCAGCAAAACTGAACCTTGCAATACTAATAAGATGTTTATCAGCTTCCAAAGTTCTCCTGTAAGAAAATAACACTTTTATCTACAAACAAACTACACTCAGGAGACAAGAGATTAAACCATTGAGAACTACTAAGAGCACAACAGCATTAGCAAAGATCCATGGGCTAAATCAACAGCCAGGCTGATCTCAGGAAAAACCCCCATTTACTTTCTGCAGCTCCCCCCCAATTCACACCAGATGAGCACATTTCTTACCCAAGAGATTAAAGGGAGAGCTAAACCTGCATCTCCCTACAGCAGAAAGATAAACAGCACTGCAGCTTTCTCATAATGAAGTTTTGCACCATAGTACCTCGTGCCTGAAATCCAGACCCTGCAGCACAGAAAGGGATTTCTCTTTGCACTAAAATTCCCTTTTGAAAATGTATTTCCTTCCTGTGAGAGAAGAAGAAAAAAAAGCATAATTAAAATGCTACCACAGGTGAAAGTGCAGGTGAGATAACCAGGAATAATCTCAGGTCTGCTAGAGCCAGTTTAAGCTCTGCCCTGGCTGCTGCTTTGCTGAAGAACATGTTGGCTTTGCTGTACCAGGTCCTGCTGAGGGGCTCCTGTGGGAGCTGCAGAGCACCATCCACCCAGCATCTTCAGCATCAGAAGTATCATCTCCTCAGAAGATTGAATACCTTAAGCAAGCTGTGGTGCCAAGCAAGAGATTTTTAGTGCTGGCAGTCCCCCACCTGCTTAATAAGTGCTATTGATTTTCTGGGGAAACCCCAAACAGGCAGTTTTGGTCTCAGATGATGTTTGGCAGTGGCCAAAGGACAGTTGAAACAGCATCTTCAGGAGCTGTTGCAAAGACACCCCACACAAAAGGAGCCAGCAGGCATGCTGAAAAGACCAAAAATCTCTAGTGTAATGCTTGTGGTGGTGGATATTTTCCTGAAGTTTGATACCATCTGTGCACAAACAGAAGGATGCAGGACAGCAGCAAAGATACTACTTCAAAATCTCAGTATGAACACAACCCTCAGAGTGTAAAGCAGCAACTTGAGGCAGTCACAGACACTCTCCAGGAGTGCTTCCCAGATTCCTGTTTCCCCCAATGTGCAGTCCAGGCTTGGGATGGAGAGGGGAGCAGAGTGCCAGTGTGATCTGCTACAGCCATCCCTGCTCAGGATAAAGGTCTTCTGTTTGCCATGGCAGTTAGGCTGCTGCCAGACCCCACAGTCACCCACCTAGGAACTGCTTTCTCCTTTAAGTAAAAAAACAAAACAAAAAGAGCAAATGGAACCCACCCCCTGCAACTCCACTGGCCTGACAAGCAATGACTTTGCAGTATGCAGCAGGACCAGGTGCCTCAGCAAGGGCAATGTTCTCTTAAGCACAGGCTGTTTACTGTCAGCTTTTCCCTCATGGTTTAGCAAAGCTCTTTTCAGCTTTCCAACCATCCCTGTAAGGATAGAATGACTATATCCTTACAGAAACTGCCACAAGCCTCCAGCAGCTCAAGCCACCTTGCTCCAGGATAGTGAAAAAGCCAGTGAGAAAAGTGCTTCTCACTCAGCTGCTGAAGCAACCACAATCTTTCATTTGCTCTATGGTATTCTTTTCTTTAGCTGGTCTGGGCAGCAGGGGACACCATGTCAGGATGGTAAGCCCTGGCTGCCACTCAGAATGATTAGAATTCCCTCTTCAAGAACATAGGTTGCTCCTTCTAGCTCCTGCAGGGATCTACCTACCCCCTTCCCACCCCCTGCAAAGGATGAAAAGCATTGCTGACAGCTAAAAGAGACACACACATAAAAAGTGGCAGTGCAAGTTGCTCCCTTGTGTGTAGGAGCAGTGCAGACACCTGGCAGGAGTGGGGAAAGGAAAGGCAACAGGCTGGGGAAGGTGGCTGCAGGTCTGGGAGTGGAACAAATCTATGATAGAACGGCACACAAGGCTCTTTTTTTTTTGTCAGCAAACAGGCAGCATCAGGAGGCAAGTTCTACCTGCAAGGGTTGCAGCCATCTCAGAGAGATGACAGCACCTCTCCTGTTGTCACTGAGACTTCAGGCTCCTATGGCCACTTGGTTTCCTTGTTCCCAGGTCAGCAAGATGCAAAACATTGAAGGCACGACCTCACACCACTTGGGATTCAGAGCAGCAACTGCCTTCCCTTGATTTTCCAAATAAATCTGTCACACTGCAGAGGAGCAAAGCAAATTGTCACACCGTAGCCACAGCAATACATCAGCCTATGCACTGGTCATATATCTCAAAACTCATTAAATGCCATGAAAACCAGTTTAAACTGTCATCTTCATCTTGCATCAAATCAGATCCAACTGCTTGACACAATCCCAGACCTCAGGCTGAGCTGCAAAGGCAGCATTCCCTCCAGCACTCCCAGAGTGGTTATCAACCCAGAACAGCTACGTACCACTAAGAGCCAGCACAAAATCATTCTCTTCAACAAAACCCAGGCCAGTAACAGGCCTGCTTGTTGCAAGCAGATAATGGGAAGCTCTCTCAGAGGCTGGAAAGTCTCCTCCTCCAGACAGATTCAGTGCTTCTGCCAGCAGACAAGGACTCAGTCATGTTCCTGTCATTTCTGATTCCAAAACTACCTCAATGGTGGACACAAAAACAGAGCCACTTTCTGATTCCATTATTACTTGGAATGAACTCTCACAGTTGCAAGAAGGAAGAGGCAGAGCCAAGCCCCAGAGCTGGCAGGCTGCCTTCCCTGGACTTGTGAGCTTGAAACCACAATGCTCCAAGCCTAACTGGAACCTGCTGACCATCAACTGCTCACCTGCTTTTGACCACAACCCAAGAGGTAAGCACAGCATGTTCCCATCAGGCAGGATACCAGATGCTCCTGCATTCAAATAGGCTGGACTCCTGATCACTAAGATATGAGTGGTAAAGTGCTCAAAGGAAAACAATTCCTTCAGTGTTTGATCATGTCCACACTTGTCTTTTTACCCCACCTAATGCAGTGCTCTTCATAAAGAGCATTCTAGATGAACAGTAACAGCACAGACCAAAAAGGCCACACCTGCAGTGAGCACTCAGGGCCAAGCTGTCTCAAGTAAATGAGCTAAGAGAAACTTGCATCTATATTCAAGGCTGACAGTAAGTGGCCTCACTGTTATTTTGTTCTGAAGCTTTGACAATCTTTGCATCCTTGGCACAGCTCTGTAATAACCAGACAAGTTCTGGAATTGCTCCTGTCTCATAGGTACATTTCTGAATGAAAAGCTAAATTGGAACTAGCAAAAATAGCCACCCTCCTGCTCACATGAAATCACAGTACCTGGAACCCAGTCTGCAAGCAGCACTGGCATATGGAGACAAAACTCTGCCTCCTCCTCCTCTCTTGCTTGTATCTGGCAGCAGCAGTGGAGCTGGAGAGGTTGGGGGGGAGGTCTAGTGTAAAAGAGAAAATATTTGAAAATATGAGTCTTCAAATCCCATTAACTTGCCCCATTCTTCCTTGTGAGTGTGAGAAAACATTCTCACACATGAGAAAACCAGAATCCTTTTAGCTGCAGATACATAACACCCCTTCTGAAGCAATCCACAATGGAAAGAGTGGAGACTTACAGAATAAAGAGGCACCAAATGAAACTAGGAATTGGGTTCAAAGCAAAGTGGTCCCTGTTGCAGCTGCCAGCTCAGTGAGGAACTACTTGGCTAAGTTGCTGTAGACACTGAAAGCTCTTCCACAGTCAAGAGGAAAACAAGTTCCTGCAAGAGAAAACCATGAATAGTTTCATGCCAATTCTCAGTCAGGGATAGAAGACCAAGCAAGTGGCATCTCTGATCAGACCACAGGTCCCTTACAAACTGCCTGTTAATAAAAGTTAAAGCAGTTTGATCCAATACAAATGATGTGCTACTGCAGTATTTGATCCTCTAAATGTGTTCTCATCTAGTTTATGTATAATCTGTATTTTTGGATGGCTTGTGCTTGAACAAACTGATTTTGCAAAGCCATCTATATTTTTCATTACTTCCTAGAACAGATTTTTCCATTCACACACTTCTCCAGACACAGCTACTGAATACATACATCAACTGTGCTGTTTGGAAATGCAGGGCTATTTTTGTAAGTAGAATGCTTTCTAATTTAAAGACCAAAAAGGTGTTAGATCCCAAAACTCTCAAGCTTTTATTTTCTTCTGCTGAGAAGTGTATCTAGTACATCCAAGTTCTAGCCTAAGTACAAACAAATGTTATCCAACAGCAAGTTTAACACCACACACCTCTTTTATGCCTGTTGTTGGAATGTTTAAATGCAGACCACTGCAACTAGTGCAGGGCCATAGCACAGCAGTAACAGCAGCACTGCTCCCCCAGCACACCCCCACTGATGCCATCTGACCCCTGCAAGAGGCTGCCTGGCATCTTCAGTATGATTTTATCTTCCCATTAATCTTCCAACACTGACAGTCAAGTACAGGTGAAGTGTTCTTGAGCTACAACTTAATATGCTAAATTTCAAGGAGAATATAAACTTCTATCTGGATGCTTTCAAAGTGCCTTGGTGTGAGTACATTAGACAAAATACAACTTTCTTTGTGGACTGACCTCAAAAATCATGACCAACTCTGAATTCCCAATTAAATTGTAGCTTAAATCTGCTTACATTACAAAACCACCAAAATATCCCAGAGTTAATCACCACTCAGGCATGAAGAGCAGGTCTGTAGGATATCTGACTTGAGCATTACCATCCACACACCAAACAAAAACTATCCCACACCCACCCACCCTCTCCACCCCCAGGTACACAAGCAAAAATATTACAAATCACTGAGATTAGATGTTTGGGTTTTTTTCTAATGCAGTGCTAATATAGCATTACTAAAACTTTGTTGAATTAATGCAATTGCATCACACAAAAAAAAGAATCTTGGTATAGGACAAAGCTTTGTGCCTGCATTGTCTCTTCAAGGCTGTGGTGGTTGTGTGCCATCTCAATTTCTATACTTTACAGCATGCTTTTCTAGTGGTGTTACATGTTTAGTAGTCAATAATTCTCTCAATACTGTAAAACCATTTTATTGAAAACTTCTAGAACACAATGACCACAACCAGAGCACGACTGGCACAGAACGTGCTCAGAATTTTTTACAAAGTAATTACAATCCAAAAGGAAAAAAAAAAAAAAAGCCTAGACAAGTCAGTACAAGTATCAAAGTGTAAAAGCTACAAGCCACAAAGCTGGTGGTTTTTGCAGTGTGAAAGCTGTATCCTGTTCTCACACCTTTCATGATGTAACTTTTGCACGGGCAATTATTTCGTTCACAAAACTGTTGTTCTTTGCCAACACATCAATTTTCATCTGTTGCAGCTTGATTTTGATGTCATCTTCTGACATATCTGTCAGGGGCAATGCTTTTACTTGAGAAAGAAAGTTCTGAATTATCTTTTCACCTTCCTGAAATGGAGAGACAAGGAAAAGAAAAATGACATTTAGACTGCAATTAGGATTTTTCCAACTCCCCCAAAGATAGAATTATTCATCAACTTTTTGCAGACAGAACACATGATTATTTTTACACTTGCTATCATGTTCTCAATACAAGAGCAAAACAGCTATACTGGTAACAATAGGAGTTCTTTTTCCTTTCAATTGATGAACAAAATGAATGGGAATCACTGGAATGGGTTGCCCAGGGTGGTGGAGGCCCCATCTCTGGAGTCATTCAAGGTCAGGCTTGATGAGACTCAGCAACCTGACCTAGGTGGAGATGTCCCTAGATGTGCAGGGAGGTTGGACTAGATGACCTCTGGAGGTCCCTTCCAGCCTAAGCCATTCTGATTCTATAAAAAAGCATCAGTTGACCCTCAGAAACACAACATTTAACACTCAGAGCTCATGTGTGTTCCACATTTAATTCCACTGAGCCACTGGTTAGGTGTCAGGTGAGGATTGCCAGCAATAATAGTATCAGAGTGGCCATTTACCTTAACTAGCTGCATTTTGGAGGAACTGTAAATCAAGATCAATGTTTCCAAATGCAAAAGGAAAGAAGGAATTGTAACCAAGCAACTGGAGAGTGGCCGTCACCAAGGAGAACAGATGATAATTAAGCCTCATGCATATGCTTTTATACAAACAGGCAGAGTGGAACTTCTAAACAAACTGAATTGAGTAGCAAGAACAAACATTTCCATGAACAGGATCCCTGGATTAGAAACAGTTTGCCCACTATACAGAATTTTGCCTATTCCTCTGCACTGTGAATTGTACTACAAAGTTCTCTCAGTTTCAGACTAATGCAGGATCCTTTCAGTGCAGAAGTCTCTGAAGGATATGGAAGTGTAACATCATGCTTTTAACCTCCAAACCTGCTGCTAGTGAAGGCAGACAAAGTGTTTGGGTGAGACATCTAAAGCTATATCATTCTATTGCCTTGAGAACTTAAGAAATATTATGTATTACTGAAGTATCCAAGAATAAAAGGTGATGCTGTATTTGTCAGAAGTGTTGGCTACATCATTTTAATTTACACCAGTTTAAGACCACACAGCCAGACCCAACTAATCTGAAAAATACCTCACCATGACACTTAGCAAGCTGGCAAAGGAAAGGTCATAGTGAAGCAACTGAGGTGGTTGGAGGGGGAGTCTCCTGGTACTAAAAGTTAGGACAAAACAGAGATCATTCATCCACATCATCAGATCCACTTACTGAGCCAGGAACAAATACAGTAGACCTCTGAAACTGAAAATAAAGTAACAGGTAACAGTTTCTTTCTAGAGAAAAGGCTTCTTAAATATAGAAGTTATGGTCTAAAATGTTAAGGCTTCCATATACTGGAAGATAATATCTATAGCTGGAAATGACTTACAAGGCTGTGAAGTCTCAGGCCAGCTGCTGGGACACAGAACTAAGATGTGTAAGCTGATCTGCATGCATGCAGCAAGAAGGACCTGACTACTGGCTAAAAAACAATGCAAGTCCAAAGGCAGCATGTAGATTTCCTAGGAGGCTGCAACAGATGTCACTGTAAGGACTCTTAATCTAGCAACAAGATGACAAAGGCTATTCTGAAAGAGCTTCCTGCAAGCTATTGCTTTCCTTCACATTACCTGCTAATGAAGCTTCTTTTAAGAGAAAATGAAGGGAGAAGAGAAAAATACTCCACTGCAATGGCTTTATACAACTGTGTAATGCAATGTAGACATGATCAGATCTATGCTGAGGTGTGGCTTTCCTCAACTTGTGCTCGAAGCCTTTGCAAAGCAAAGAGCATTTTACTTCTCATGTGAGTAGAGAGCCAAGCTAAAATTCTCATATGTGAAATCAGATATTCCAGGTCCAAATTGCTGTGTCCTTCAATATGATTAGCTTGTGAGATGTGTTGGGACTGATGGAAGGGCACAAAGGAGAAAGCTGCATACTCAGCTTTTCTCTGACATGCACACACCTGAATATATTCCTGCTGAGCTTCAAGAAATTAATACTAATGAGTCCTCAAATAAGGGGGAGCAAAACCAGGTGCAACCCACCCACAGAGCCAAGAATAATCTAAACAATTAAAAGCTGCAACTTCTTGGGACTAGAGTCCCAAGAAACACTGCAGACAAGTTATGCAGCCAAAAAAAGTGATGAACACAAACTCTGGTTTGGTTATGGCATAAGAAAACCAACCCCACAGGGCAGCCAGAGACATGGTCCCTTGACTCCAGCTGTTTGCCAATCACATTAACTGCTGATCATTGTTCTTTAAGAGAACAATTAAGTTTAATTCTCATGACTATGTTTTTAGTGAAATGTTAACTTGAAATTAATCTAAATCAAAACCTGCTATCCTTGAACATCTCTTCAGCTCCTTAAGGAACTTCATATATAAAAACACTGTGTTATTGAAAAATGAGATTAATTACCCTCAAGCTCTGAGGGAATCTGTATCCTTAAAATATTTTGCTTTGTCTATTCTAGCTAAACGCATTTTAAAAAGCATTTTGTAGCAAACCTCTTTTTCTCTGCAGAATTTCTTGGCTGGTGGTTCTCCTTCAGATTCCTTGGACTTGCAAATGTTTTGAAACTCCTCCAGCTCAAATGCTTTCTGTCTTGCATTTTCTACCACATGTTTTGGGAAAGATGCCAACTCTGCTACATGTATTCCAAAACTCTGGTCACAAACACCTGGATGCAGAGAAAAATAAAAAAAGACTAAGAATTCTCAAGAGATGGCTACACAGAGATTATATGAATAGCCTTGTGATGGCTCTCTGATTTGAAGAGTTAAGTGCCTTGCATCATGTGGTTCTCCCAGAATTTTCTGAATTACCTTTTGGACTATACATGAGAACAAAGACTAAAGAATACACTTTTATTTAATTAGGTTCTCCTAGGGCAATAATTGCAGAGCTACAAATATGCTTCAGGAAGAAACAAAAAACTCTTGAGGCAGAATCTCCCTCTAGTACTTGAATGAAATTAAGTAATGGTTTTTATTAAAGTACTTTGTGCACAGTCTGTAGAATATAGTAATTTGCATAATTTTAAAATATATATCTCACACATTTTTCTACATTTATTTGAATACACATATATATGTGTGTATAAAAATATTTTAAAAGTCATCCTCCTCCTCCTTTGCATCAGCACCATGCAAATCCTGTCTCCAGGAATCATCTTTAATTATATCAAAACCTTTCAACTTTAACTTTACACTTACTTCAATTAATATACTGTTTATAACATTTGGTTGAGAAATGAAAGTTCTCATCATCGCTCAACATATGTCAATTATATACAGTTACATAAAATAATTTTCATTTCAATATCAAAAGCCTTCTGATACAATCTGTTAACATTTCTGTTAACCTTGTAATCTCTCAAGTTTCTTAAATGAAATTAATATTTTAAAGCGGAATAGTATTCTTGATTTTGTAATAATAACATACACACAACATCCTTGTCTGAGCAGAATCACTTCTTCCAAAAAGGAAAGAATACTAAATGCAAAAACTGTTTGAGGCCAGGTATTTTAAGATGAAGATTTCAGAATGTTTAAACTCCTCTGAAAGAGGTTTAAGTAGCTACAAACTGTTGTGCCTCTACACTCAATAGCACTTCCAAGAAAATAAATTGGATTAAAAGACACTGCATGTACAAAGGAAAGATACAGAACTCAAAAGTGGCAAAATGAGTTCAAGACAAAGAAGAAATGTGGCTTCCAGAGCTTTAACCTGGATCAGAAAGGGTGAGTTAATACAGGTTTAAAAAAAAAAATTAATAAAGGAGGGGCGAGAGGGAAGGAGGTTGTTGAAGAAAGAGAATTCACCAACTATCTGCAGACTGTTAGGGGGTTTTATTGTAAGAGCTGCTACTCCAAAAGGATTTAGAAGGTAGGAGGTTTACATTTAGTGTATATTACTTCCCCCTCCACCATAAGTACTTAAAATAAAGCACCTAAATAAAGATGGCTTGTTTGAAGATACTGCACATCACCAGCTCTCGCTGCATCTCAGTCACAGTTTCACTGTATGCTTGCAGCAATTTATGACTACACTTGTCTTCTGTTCCCATGCCACACTGTTATATTTTAAGCATTGATTTGAGCAAGGTATTCAGAGGGCTTCTTGGTGGAAAGAGCTCAAGATGTGGTGGAGAAGATGGGAAACAGCAAACTCCAGGAGAACCACAGAGCTGCCCCTCACTGGCACAGGCCCGAGACTGGAGGCACAGGCCGGAGAACAGAGGCAGCTCATAAGGCCCTCAAAAGACAAGGACCAGAGATTAAAAAACCAAGACTGGCAGCTGGAGATATTCTATGCAGCTTCAAGACTCTATAAAAGTCAGAAGAGAGCAATACTTCTGGTCATGCTTTGCTTCCCCTTGTTGAGAGCAAGCCTCCTGACTTTACTAAAAAGTACCTGAAACCTAATTGCATGACTATGGCCATAGGGAAAGACAAAACTATGTGTATATAAGGTATTGTAAGGTATAAGAGTAAGCAAATGGTAAGAAATTAAATAATTTTAATGGATTAAAAAGCAGAATAAATGAAATTGACTAAGAAATAATTAGCACCCTCATAGGAGTAAAGCTAGCATGGTATAACTTGAGAGAGGCTCAGATCAGGATATAATAAAACCACATTTACCAATTATCTAAAGACACTTAATAGCATGGTGGTAGTCTGTGAAGATTCTAAAAGTTATATTTAAAAGCATTAACAGTAAAAAAAATTTCATAATTGGACAGCATACTAGGTTCATTTCAGGACAATATATGCCAGAGGAATGAACTGCTAAGTCCTAAATTGACTAAAAAAAACTAAATCATGAAATATTGGAGAAGGTTCCAGGACAACACATACTGAGTATGCACTGATCATAAAAAGCAGAGTTATTAGGATGAACTAGAAAAGACAAAGTACTTGGCATTGTGTCAACATGACAAAACAGCTTTCAAAATGAGGAACGAAGTTCAGCAATTGCACCTGTAAGATTAAATTCTAAGCAAAAGTGATATAAGTAAACATCAGTCTCCAGGACCTGAGATATGAGACAAGGATGGATGATATTTAGTAATTGATTTAGTAAAGATAATAGCCTAAATCCTCATACAGTTATTCCTTATTTGAGACAAAACTACTCCACAAGGTAAGATATTGATCAGATCAAGTACAGCCACAGCATTCTGTAGAAACCATGTTTTATCCATCTGAGTGTCATCGATCCCTCATTCCTCAACTCACTCCTTCACTGCAGAACTCAGAAAAAAAGAAAATTAAGATGCTATGTTTTCACTTAAAAATATACAACAGTACTCTGCCCACATTTTATATCAAAATCTCAGTCCTGAGGTTGGCAATCTGACTGAAATAAGTTTTGGAAAAACAAAAATCAGTGTAGAGTTTGCAGCTAAATTAGGAAGTCATAAATGACCACACCTTGCAAGCTGCAGTTACACAGCCTGGCTTTATTTAGCACAAATAGAGGCTCCTGCTGAAGGGAGTAAGAATAAATGATGGGTGATAAACAGAAGCAGGAGGAATTGCTTATTGTGGTTAATAGATTAAATTTATGCCCAATTAAAAACTGGATATTTTAATACCAGAAGAAATAACTGGATCCATGAAAGGATTTTAATTAAATATATCTCACACTAATGAAACCAGCTACTTGTTTCCCAGAATGCCATTTGCTAAAAACTAACCATACGAATTTTCCTGTCTCAAACTACTGCATATATTGGCCAACATCTCTCCTCAATGACTAAGCCTTATTACAGTGAAAGAGACATTATTAAAAACTGTTGGCAAAAAAAAAGTTAAACTGTTCTCTTAGAATTTAGTGCAAGGAATAGAAGACTTGATTTTTCCTAAATGACCTGATTTTTTCCTAAATCAGCAGGCTAAAATGGCTGATTTAGGAAAACAGAAAATAATATTTTGAAACACTTCTTTCTGCTCTTTAAAAAAAAAAAAACAAAACATAAGGGATTGACCTCAAAAGCACTGACCTGAGTGACAGAAATAACCTGGAATTCACAACAAATAATCATCAACAACATCACCAGCTGTGCTCACACATGGACAGAGCTCCTGCAATCACACTGTCTTTGGGCAGAGGAGAACATGTCTATTATAAACCCTAAGGCTGGAGTATGACAGGGAGGTTTTTTTCCACATTTTTCCACTAAATTTCTTCCCCTCTCAGGCTAAAATGAAGTTTTTCCTGTTCACCACATACACAGTCTTACCTGCCTTGACACGATAAAGCATTGTCAGGGTGTCATCACTGGTCAGAGCAGTAACGTGTAGGTTATTTACTGTTGGCACCTCATCAGCAAGAGCTGTCAGTTCATGGAAGTGGGTAGCAAACATACAGAAAGCACAGATTTTGGTAGCAATGTATTCTGAAATAGCCCATGCTAAACCAAAGCCATCATAGGTAGAAGTTCCTCTTCCCAGCTCATCAATGATTATCAGGGAGTTTTCAGAGGCCGTCCTAAAAACACAAGATTATTTTATAATATGAACTCTGGATACTGGAGTACAACAAGTTACCTTGGAAAGGCACAGCATAAAAGAGTCAAAATAAATATAAAACATGAATAAAGTGCACACAGTGTCACACAGATCATTGTTAATTAGTTTTTGTCCCATTTAGGCTTTGGTCTCCTAATAGAAACTCTGTAAGATCACTGAAATAAACAGAAACTACTTCAAGAACTTAGGAGCTTTGTAAAAAGGACTTGAGATCCTACATAAAAGGAAATCTTCAACACATCTTAGAGCATCACCTTTCCTATCAGCCCAAACAAAATCAAATAAACACAGGACTTACCTCAGGATTGAAGCAGTTTCTAACATTTCAGCCATGAAAGTAGAGACCCCTTTCAGCTGACTGTCTCCAGCTCCCACCCGAGCCAGGATACAATCCACAATGGTTATTTCTGCAGAGTCACATGGCACAAAACACCCAATTTGGGCCATAAGAACAATCACCCCTGTCTGTCGGATGTAGGTTGATTTCCCCCCCATGTTAGGGCCTAAAAAAGAAATTTGGCAAATTAATTAAACACCATCTTTTACTATTCAACAGTTGTTTTAAAGGCAAACGGGCTCTAAATTCAAACAAAGAATATTTAAACCTATTACTCTCCTGCCAGAAAAGTAGCAGACTTGTCTTTGCACCAAGTAGCTCCACTATTTGTTTCTGTTTCTTACTCCATGCTGCTCTTTGAAAAGAAAGGTCATCAGAGAGCATTAGGGACCTTCATCAGTTTTAAGACTTCTTAGAAATATAAACAGTCACCTAAAACACATGTCCTTACCTAAAAATAAGCTTTAAATTAAGTCATCAGTGTTGCTGCTTTCACCTCAAACAACAATTTGTCTGCATAAATGAAATAACTTACTTCACCCATTAGCTTGTACCTGAGGTGATTAAAATGACAATCTAAAAGGATTCTGAATCAGCAAAACCAGATGTTATAATGTTAATTTTAAATGAAGTACAAATGAAATTAAAAGTATTTTCCAGAAAAGTGATCATTAAACACAATTTTATGCTTTTGCTACTCTGAATGCATGTCAAGGACATCTGGATGGAAATTAAAATTCAATTAAATCTATAAACACTAAAAATGTTTTCCTGTGTAGTAAAATTATCTTAATTACACCAGGAAAAAAAATAATTGGAAAAGAAGGGTAGAGTCATGGAAAAATGTTTTGCATTTAATAAACCTGCTCTAGTTGAGAATGTCCCTGCTCTCAGCAGGAGGGTTGGACTAGATGACCTTGGAGGTCCCTTCCAACCCAGACACCAAACTGACTGTCTAAAACAGTGCACTAAAACTATGTGACTATAATTTGGAAATTAAGAAGTACATCTGTATGTGCATAAACATGTAGAATATCCACTATCAAAGGAAACATTTCACAGAACATTGTGGACACTTTCTCTTTTTAATATAACAAACAAAACCAGTTTACAAATACCCTCCCTTCTTTTCCAGAGCTAAATCTTATCCCCCATACAGAAATATGACTAACTTGCTAGCAGCTCAGCCTTTGTTGATTAGAGAAATTGTTTTGACAGAGTTTTAATGGATTGTTTATTTACTTTTTTAAAGGCATCATTATAGGAAATACTGAAGACATTTAAAACGTAAATAAGAAAAGAACAGAACAGAAACACTTACCAGTAATAATGTGGAACATCTGCTTGCCCTTCTCAAAGGTAACATCATTGGGGATGAAGGCCACCTCATCCTGCACTTCAATGCAAGGATGCCTGGCACCTTTCAGCACAATCCTTCCTTGTCCCTTTTCCAGGACCACAGGTCTGACATAGGGGACTGGGGCTCCGTTTGACACGTGGGCAAAGCTGACAATGGCATCTAACTGAGCTACCACATCATTCATGGTCTGGATGGGCTCTGCATAACCTGGTTTGGATCAGGAATACACACAAATTCAGCATGGTTAGATGGCTGTGTGAATGGGGGTGTGAAGTGGTCTGCAAGATACAGTGCCTGTGGTGCCAGGTAACTAGACCAAATGGCTCAGCAGCCCCAGTGCCAGGTTTTAAGTTCTGGTATTTGTTTGTTGGGTTTTTTTTTTCAGTGAAAGGGATGAGGGACATGTGTCTGGAGATAAACCATTTAACACCTGCAAATGGGATTCGTGTGTCAGAAGAGGTGAGTAGTGACTTGAGGAAAAAGCCCTACCTGTACAAAGTACATTTACTTTTCTAACACCATCTCTTCAACTGGCTAAGTGCAGATCATGAATATTTTACGTCACTTTCATTCAAGAATTACACACATAATCCAGTCTTTTTTGTTAACTTGCCTCCATTTGTGGAAGAAAGTGCTTTTTAAGTACACACATGCACTTGTAAATCTGTGGCTGCACACCACAGAAGCTTTAAACAGCAGCAAAAAACTTTATTAAATATACCAGGTGTTTATAGATGACACTGCAGCTAATCCTACTATATAACACAAAGTAGCTTCAAATTCATTAGTTCTTTCACTTTCCACTTGTCAAGTACAAAGAACTAAGATTTGTTCTGCTGGAATTAGTGCCTCTGGGAGTGGCAACCACTCCACATTCCCAGATGTCTCTTCTCCTTTTGGTGAAGGAGAGCAAAGAATGCCCTGTAAGTAGGCAATCTTGGAGCATAATATATGGAAGTAATTGGAAAAAAACAGTATTTTCTTTAGTGTAGAATGCAAGTGTTGACTAACTTGATCTTACATTTTATACCAGTGTTCTTTCTTTGCCATCCTTCAGACCTCAGTTCCTACTCTTTCCTTTCTCTGATGTCCTTTACCTTTTCTGCCCTCTACTTCAGTCTGCTGCTTGGATGGAGATGCCCAGTCAGGGAGGTAGGTGGAGGACTGATGTGGCCTTTAGGACATACTTTCATTTCTTTTATGAGATTAGCATTTTTACACACCCCCTCACTGCACATTTGTAGCAATGCCACAGAAGAGTCTGCCCACAGAATACAATATATTTCAAACTTGCAACAACTGTCTAAAAGCCAAACCTTATTTTTCACAGGACTTCACTGGGGAATGTTATGGTTTTTCTCTATAGGAGGACCTAGAAAATAACTGCAAGTGCTCCCTGCATTCCAGACTGTGATAAAAATAAATAAAATCAACATTGACATACTCACCTGAGGCAATGTTAATGATTTCCTTCACAATTGCATCCTGAGCCTCTTCATACTCTTCTCTGTTCTTTATATATTCATCATTGACAGAGCTCAGCTTGCTGTGAACAAAACCACAATATTTAGAAGCTGTGATGTTTCATCCTCATTGCTACAATACCAAGCTTCTGGACTCCTCACCTGT